>JBBBVM010000541.1:2212500-2416343 GCA_037355625.1 Petunia x hybrida
GGGTTTTCCGGTGGGGCTTTCAGATCTGGTTGCTTTTTCCTTCTTTTTTTTTTTTCTTTTTTCCTTTTTGTATGTATATATTTGTATTTTTTGTATAAAATACATATTTTCTTATATTTTTTGTATATAACTATCCATCTCCACTTTTTATATGTGTATTATTGGTGTATATATGTGTATGTAGTTGTATATTTGTGTATGTGTATGTATGAAGTGATAAAATAATTCGTATGCTTTTTTGTATATATTTGTATGTTGTGTATGTTTGACTATATGTAAATTCAAAACAATATTTTTATATGAATTTTCATATGTATATATGTGCAATTTTTGTATGTTTCGCTTTGTAGATCTAAAAAATTAAAAAAACAAAAAAAAATAGAAATCTGGTGATCTGCCGCCTCCGACCAGCGGCTGACCGGCGGCGACCGGCCACCAGCCACGGGCGCCGCCACTGTGACTGAAACAGTGGTGAGGTAGATGGAAAATCCTAATTTGTATGGTGTAAATGTATTTTGTATATGCTATGTAAAAAAAGTATTGTTATTTTTTGTAAAATGGTAAAGTGCTGTTATGTTTGGTAAATATTGAAACGGCCTTAGGTAGTCATTTCCGAAGATAGGACTTCGATTGATACGCCGATAATTTTAAAATCTTCGTAAGGTCCATTAGGACCTATCTTTGAACTAAATCGGACTTCTTTTGGTAGGCATTGGAAGAAGGTTTCAGTTTTTATTGTCGATAAATATTAAAAAGAGATTTTTGAGCTCGATTTTGGCGAATGAACTCCGATTCAAAATCCGAAAGCATTGTTAGATTCGTATGATTATTTATGACTTTTGTGAACTTTCGAAAGTGAATTTTGAGGTCGTTCGGATAGTTTTCATTAAAATTCCGAAAATTAATAATTTGATCTTTTTCCATTTAATTTGCATATTGAGTTTCAAGAGACCGATTTGAGATCTACCTTAGCGAGTATGTTACACAAATTTTGTATAACTTTCTTGAGAAATTTGGGAATATTCCGGATTTCGTAGGACTGCATTTCAATTTTGTTACGAAAACAAAATAAAAAGAAAAGAAAAGAGAAAGAAAAAGGAAATGAAAGGCGGTGATCCCTTAAGCTTATAAAAGCTTAGAACGAAACAGAATGGAGCTGAGAACGAAATAGAATGGAGAAACTAGAAACTAAGAGCAAAATAAGCCGAAAAAATGAGGAAAAAAATGAAACGGAGCAGGAAAAAAAGTAGAATTTTTTTACCCCGAAACATCCAGGTAATGGTGTTAATCCATTATTTCAGTTTATTACGTGTGTTTGAATATATTTTAATGGTAAAAATTGGGATATTAGACATCGTCTTAATAAGTTAAATTGATAGTTTAAAGGGTAATTGGATTACGATAATGGAATTGATTATATTTTCGTACTCAGGGAGTTATGAGCAACCCATAAATGTAATTTATTTAAGGTTTGGTTGTGTGACTTTGAACCATGTACATAGGCCTGGCCTGAGTATTGCGTATGCGAATAGGGTATCAGGTTCCTACCCGGATTGTTCTAAGATGTGAGGAATGAAGGCTTTAGCCTTATGTGATATATTTTTCTTCTTATTGAACACAGTGGAATCGTTTGGCAATGATTCCAAAGGATAAAGCAGTTCTTGAGTACCAGTACTAACTTTTGAACGAGATAAGTGTTTGTATCCATTTCTTTGGAGGTCCTTGGTCTTGTGGATATTCTACCACGTGTTCCTAACGTGTGTAGCTGCCGATAGGCGTACTCATTACACCTTAACTTTGAATTTACATTGTATATTATATGTTATGCCATGTTGTTGGTATTGCATTGAGCTTATAAGCATTGCATTCTGGTTTTGAGCTTTGCATGTACTTTCCGGTAATCGATGAGAGTCCCGAGCCGGTAAAGGGTCATCATTGCATATACTTCCCGGTAATCGATGAGAGTTCCGAGCCGGTGAAGGGTCATTATTGCATATATCTCTTGGTAGACGATGAGAGTCCCGCGCCGGAAATAGGTATCAGGCATATGTGACTGCATTGCATCGTACCGCATTCATCCCGTCTCATTGCACCTCATACTGACTATTGTGTGTATTGTGTTGTGTTTTATATATGCGGTATGTATACCATGTTGTGAACATATCTCAATTTGCCTATATATTTTTGGCTCGTATCCCGAATTTCTGATTGTTGATATGTTCGGGATACTTAAAAACCTATATGTTCTGTCTATCTTATATCCCTGATTGTTTATGAGTTTATAATCCCATACGTGTTTCCAGTTATTATCTGGCTCTGCCTTTTTATAGTTTAAATAAGATGGATTTAGTTCATTTGTTTTTCTTCCCCCTGGCTAGCTAACCTATTCTTTGAGGGGGCTAGTCTGCCCCACTTATTGAGTCCTTTTGACTCACCCTTGTTTGTTGTTTGTTCTTGTCTATCTGTTTCGTTTTGGTATGTTCGCTCCAAGATTGAGTTCGCCACGTTGTGAAGGAGCGAAGACGACTTCAGCTGTCAGGGTGAGCCAGCTTTTATTCAGGATGACCACAGTTTTATGTTTATTATTTCAATTGCATTTTGCTTCCTTCAGGAGGTATCTGTCTTCTTTTGTACTATTAAATGTCTAGTCTGGATAGCCCTAAACCTAGTTGTTGAACCCCAAACATAACCCCGAAAAGGATAAATTCCGGAATATCGACAGGATGGACTAACTCTTTTGGAGTTTTTGGAGTCTCCACCCAATTTAAGGAAAACAGGGAACCCAATTAGCAAATGCGTGCAAAAACTCTATTTTTATAAAAAGACGGTCTTTTCAGAGATTATAAGTAAGAGTATTTATTAATTTCGGAAGAAGGTTTTTAAGGCACTTCCAAAATTCCGTAAAATACGGTTAATCCGACAGGTTTCCAAATATTTACAAGTGCGCTTTTCTTTCGAAAGAATTATTTGAATAATAATAATAATAATAATAATAATAATAATAATAATAATAATAATAATAATAATAATAATAATAATAATTGAATAAAAAGCTTATTTTGCAAAATATATATTTTTACTTGCACGCATTTGCTAAGATGGCCCCAATTGCAATAAATTAAATAACGACTTCACAATAAAGGGTAATGCACATAAAATAAAGCAATATACCAAGCAATCAAATATTATTGATAAATAAAATATTTTACACATTTATTTGCATAAATATCCAAGGAAAGTAATACAAAGTTAAAGATAGAACCGGGAAATTGATTAACTCGCGGGAGCCTTGAATTTTCTAAAAATTCCTAAGTCTTATTTCTTGAACGCTCGAGCCCGAGCTCGATCTCAAATGACTCCACATCAATGCATATTCCCATTTGTAAGTTAGTCCACGAATTGTTCGTAGCAAAATGTTCCTCCCATTTGTATGGCGCGTCATGTAGAGGCTCGGGATGTTGGTACGGTTGCAAACACACCGGCCGGTCGTGTTGCCATCCTAGTACCACTTCCGTTACTCTATTCAACTTGCTTTGCAGTAAAGTACATACATTCATCATCGCCTTTTGCTTTAGGGACACGGGGACGGGACTGTTCAAGTGTAGTATCATGTTCAAACCAATCTCGAGGCCTCAATACGTTTATATATATTTTTTCATTGGTCACGATTGGTATAACATCCGTCAATTCATTGTAAAGCCTCAAATAAAGTATTTCATAGGCCTTTATTCCCACATAGCATCTGCTCAAATCAGAAAAACCCAGCAAAATGATTTGTACAGAATATTATCTTTTCAAAGACCAGATACAGGAGTTTATGCTTAGGCCAATATCAGTCCAAGAAATGGGCCCGGCTGTGTCAAGAAGATTCTAAAAAAAAAAAATGATACAGTCAACTTTCAACAATATAAAGGAGGTGAGAATCTTCGGCTTAAGCCAAAATCCCATAGCTAGATCGATCGAGACCTGTGAAAAACAAAGCAAACAAACAGCCGATACAACAATTCCACAATAATGCAAACAACTCGGGATTTTAAAGAGAAGAGAGATACCCCGAAGGGGTTCCAAAATTTTTAACAGATAGCACCAAATGACTGGACAAAAATCATAGACGAGAGCATAATGCCAGTAGCGAGAATTCGGAGAAGGAGGAGCGACAGCCGGCTTGGCTTCTCCGGTGAGGAGATACCAGCAGCGTCGCTGCAACTCCGGTGGTGGTGATGCCATTTTCATCCCCGATCTGCTCTACTCATGGGGTTTCTCCCTCTTTTCGATCTGCTTCTGATCTCGTTTGTATGTGTGTGTTGTTTCTGTGATGATGCGATGATGGTTCTCCGGCTAAAATTCCACCGCTGTTGCTGATGATAGTGGTGGTTTAGCCACTGATTACATCGTCTAAACCCAAAATTGGATTTCCCCTGTTTTGTTTGGTGTGAGTGTATATCTCTGATTTTAGGGAGTTTGTATATGGGTGTGCCGTAGGAGGAATGTTGACACCCAGTTTTGTCCCTCCTTTTTTCGTAATTGGCTATAATTTAACTTGAAGGTGCAATTTAACTGTTTGAGTGAAATTCGCATTAGAAAGCATGGATTTACGTGTGTTATCTCCTATTTATATATTATATATTTAATTGTGAATATATTATGTAATTTGCATCATTTAGGCTATTTGTGAAACTGTGGCTATCCGTGTAATTTACTGTGTAAATAAAATTTTGTAATTATTTGTGACTATTTATACGTACTTAATTTAAGTTGACCCCAATTGGTTGATGTGAGTATTTTTCTTTTCTTCTTCTGTATATAATTTATGAATATCTTATTTTTTAATTTTTATCCCGCACCTTTAAATTAAATATCAGGTCAAAATTTCATACCATCAATTTTCATTTCATAATATCTACATATCAATTTCAATTCAAATTTTCAAATATTCTTTGCACTTGGACAATATTTATGACCAAATACATCCATAATATCTCAACCCAATCACAATTACAATTTCTCCATTTTTACATAAAATCCCTGACATTAAATCTTCCCATATCACTCCCCCAATCCCTTCAATTTCTCCCTCCTTAAAATGCTCCATTAGATCCCAAAACACATCTCAATCCCTTTATTCCCTCCTTCTCCCAACGTCTCTAAGCAGAAATACTTCTGTTAAATGCACACTCCTTCCTCCTTAAATGGGAGGGACCAAAAGACAACAAGGAGGGGCACAATACATTCCCTCTCCTCTCTCTATTGAACCACACAAGAACATATACACGCCCACTCAACTTCATCTTCTTCTCCCTGAAAATGATGCACACACGCAATACATAAAAAAGGTTGGGGAAAATAGATCTGGGGAAAATCAGTAGCCGTGATGCACAAGACACCGCCAGAGTTTTTATCGGGAAACTCAATCACTGGTCCATTATTGAAACTGAAGAGAGGTTGGTGGGATGGTAGCGGCGCCACCGGTTTCACTCGCCTGAGACGTGAATCGGCGTTGTTCCTTCGCTTCCTCTCCACTGTCATCGTTACTATCGCTGGTGGTCCTTGTTCCCTATTCTTGTCACTGAATCGGAATAGGAGGAGGTTGGGGTGGTAGCGACGCCACTCGGCTGTCGCTCCTCCGCCTCTTCTCTATTGTTATCCTTGCCATCGCCGCTCCACCAGAACTTGACCACTTTTGCTTTTGGATCTATTTCTTTGGTCTCACGATAGGATCTTAAAATGATTTATGGATTACCCTCATCGTTTAAACATTTGGTTAAGCATCATGATGATGCTTGAGTATTAATACTCTGATTGTTTCTCTCTGCCACCGTTTTGCTCCACCAATTTCTTGGTTTACCCGCTCTTTTTATTGTCAGCTCCTGTTGATATACATGTGTTTCAATTTGACTATATCTACTGTTGTTGATTCTGCTATACACTTGCTCTATTTGGTTATCGATTAACCACTTGGGCTTTGACCTGTGGTTTTATTTGACAGAGGCGCCGATGTTGGGGTTTCAATTTGACTATATCTACTGTTTTATTTGACAGAGGCGCCATCCCTTACATGTCCCGAAAACAAACAAAAAAAGGCGATGACGATGCATATCACTTTGCAAAGTAAGCGATAGCGGAGTAGTGGGGTTGGAAGTGCTTGGCATGGCAACACGACCGGCTCCGTGTTTGCAGCCGTACTGACATCCCTAACCTCTTCTTGACGCAATACATATTCTGAGCGTAAAATTTTCAAAAATTCCTTTTACATTTTATTTTCCTTATTATTATTATTATCATTTTTATTATTTTTATTTTACTTATTATTGAATATTTTACTTTATTAATTTTGTGCTAATTCATTTTCATATTGTTTACGAGGTACTTCCCGACGAAAATCCACGACATTATTGGAGGAAATAAATGTTTCAAAATACTTGCTATTGTGTTTTCTTAGCTTATCATTCAATTTTATTATTTTTGGCACACTAACTAATTTGTTATATTTTGCAAGGTCTATTTAGTTGAAGTTTGCCAAGGAAGAACACAATTCGAGAAGATGAATCATTTACTTTAAATTTAATTTTGTGTACTTGTATATTATAGTAAAAACTGTTCAATTTTATTAAGTTTAATTTAATTTGAATCCCAATTATTAGTCCGGTCGGGAACCACACTTTGTGGAATCTGAGAGGTGCTTAACACCTTCCTCTTGGGTTAATCTGAACCCTTACTCAGAATTCTCGGTTCGTAGATCAAGTATCTGAGTTAATATTAAAATTGGCTAGAAACAAAGTAGGTGCCCTAATACGCCTAGTTAAAAAATATGTTAGGTGGCGACTCCAAGTCTTTACCCACGAGTCCCAATAAGCCGAGCCCTTTTCGAACTCTAACTGGGGTTCGGGTAAAAATGGGTGTCAACAGAATGGCGACTCCGCTGGGGACATCAAGGTTCAAACCATAACGGACTTTTAATTTGGATTCTTTGCATTTATTTTCTTATTTTCGTTATTTCTCAAAACTAATATTTCTTTCTTTTCCTCTTGCAAATTTGAAGTTTAGTTTTCTATTTCATTTGCGTTTTATTTATTATCTGTAATTGTTATTTTGTTTATATTTCTCCACTCCTTGAATTTTTTACACTTGCACACATCATAAACGGTTACGTGGATCTCACGGCCGTTCCACTCTCAAAAACCCTTTAGGGAGAACGGTTGGGGTATAGTTGGTCCGTGGTACAACCAACAACTCCAAACGTTCCCACCCCTTGGTTGTCCGCCTGGGGGAACCATATCCTTGTCTAGACTAACCCACTCTTAGAAGGTTCTTTTAGGATAACACAACATGTCCGAAACTTCAGTTATTTTCGAATCTTCTAAATCATTTTCTTTAAAACAGTTTCACTTCATAATTCTTTTTCCTTTTTTCGAAAAATTCAACCTATTTTCCATAATTAACTTGTTTGTTTCTCCCTTTTAAAATTAATTTTAAAAAATATTTCGATATGTGCACCATTTCCATAAATTTGCCAAATCTTCTTAAAACAGGTTTCACTTTATAATTCTTTTCGTATTTTTGAAAATATATCGCCTAACTCTATTAGCATACTTTTCAAAATTAACTTGTTTGATTTGTTTTTCCCTCTTTTAAAAGTTAGTAAAATATTTCAATATGTGCATCTTTTCTTTTTCGTGATCTTTAATATTATCTAGTTTGTATTAATCCTATCCTTCGAAACTAACGCGTTTGTTCTTATCATTCTAAAATCATTTTACGAAATACTTCAATATGTGTGCATCATTTTACAAAACATATGCATTTCTTTCAAAACTTGTGCATTTCTTTTAAATTTGTGCATATCATGCATACCTTCCGCCGCTCCTGGCAAGTTTCTAAATCGAGCGGTGGTTACGACCACCTCTTCCCTCACAAAAAATCTTCTTTTAGGGGGAACAACTTGGAACCCATTTGGTCCGAGACGTTCCCGCTCCCGAGTTGTCCGCTTGGGAGGATAATAAAACTCGGTCTAGCCAACTTCATTCTATAGTAGCAATGTTAGGAATCATGCATCATGACACATCATTAGTCGACTTGTTCTCAAGTCTAATAGGCCAATTTGTTCAAACAATCTGAACGGGTTTTTAACCCCCAAGGAGCGTTTGACATGATTTATTTACATTTACTTAAAGGATTAAACGTGCAAATGTGGACCGTTTTAGTCTACATTTTTCTGTATTCAATGTCATTCAAAGGCACAAAGGTTACCTAATGGGTGTTAAAAGCCAAAATTGAATTAGAAATGATTGTTTATCCATAAACAGTCGACATTTTTCTGTATTCAATGCCATTCAAAGGCACAAAGGTTACCTAAGATGCGTCAAAAGCCCAAATTGAATCAGAAATGATTACTTAAACAGTCAGAGTTATTCTGTATTCAATGCCATTCAAAGGTACAAATGGTAACCGAAGAGGCATCAAAGCCGAAATTGAATCAGAAACGATTGTTTATTCCTAAGCGGATTCAATGCTATTGAAACGCGCAAAAGGTAACCGAAAAGGCATTAAAGGCCCAATTTAAAGCAGAAATAATCGCTTGATAGACGGGATGACGCATAACGCACATTTATCCTTTAAGCACTATATAAAGACTTGACATCCTTGGCATGTCACAAGTTCATTAGTAATTTCCTTCTAAAGTGTCTAAAGCACATATCTCTTCATATTCTCTGTTGCATTATTTTCAAAAGCTTGTGCCACACGTTGATCATTTGCTTACAGTAAAGCAAATTTTAGGCATTTTCTTTTCCTTTTTCCCATCACCCTTCACCTTTTCCAAAAGATCATGGCCAATAGAATATTTGACATGGTTACTGAAGTCCCTCAGTTGCTCAGAGATTGGTGGGGAAACCTAAGTATAGATCAACAAGACCGAGTTAAAGCAGTGTTGGGAAACCTTATTTCACTGATGGAGCATACGACAATGAAAGGGATGATAGAGGCAGTGGTACACTATTGGGATGCGGACCGAGCGGTTTCCATTTTGGGAGTGTAGAGTTGACACCATTACTGGATGAAATAGGTGGGTTAACTCAATTACCATTTGAAAGTGAAGAAGTCTTGATGCCTAAAAACATCGCACCCGAGGAGTTCTTCGAAATGGTAGGGTTCAAGCCCGAGTTATGCACAGACAGTATAAGGCAGTCGGGAATTTCTCTAACTTCCCTCTACATCAAATTTGGGTATGGAGAAGTATTTCAAGAAGCCGAAGACTATTTCAACATTAACCATGCAGATTGGCAAGAACGAAGGGTACTTGCTTTTGTCACCAGCTTTTTAGGGACTGTCGTGTTTCCAGAACACAAAGGACGAGTCGACGTTTGCATGGTATCAATTTTTGATGTCCTACTCAAGGACTTTGACAAGAAGTACACTTTGGTACCCATGATTGTTGCAGAAATATACCGAGCTTTAGAAAAATGCAAGAAGGGTGTTAGGTTTTTCGAGGGTTGCAATTTGCTTTTACAAATTTGGCTGATGGAGCATTTGCAAAAGATGGATAGCACAGAGCAAGCCTTCCAACCCATACCAAGAGAAAACTACGTATTGACTCATACCGCCCGCATGAACAACGCTCTCGAGAAGTGGGACCGGCCAACAACTGCCATAGGCTGGCACCACAGGCTTTCTCAGTTGACATCTGAAAACATACAATGGATGTTTGACTACTTTCCCAGTATCACAGTGATCACACGATCGGAAGCAGCTTCATTTCTTATCTTAGTGGGCTTTAGAGGAGTTTACCCATACACACCTTTAAGGGGCACTTAGACAAGTAGGAAGAAAGCATATTGTACCCCAAATTGCAGACATCAGAAGTTTCAAAGCTGATATTTTCGGAGGGATGATACCATTCAAAGAAAAGATATTAGAACTTTGGAAGGCAAGGGATCGAATGGGGTTCGAGACTATTGGACGAGACAGGTTTGACGCATGCTATGATGAAGATTACCCAGACTGGCTCAGGAAAGACATATCAAGGGCGGTTCAACCAAAAGCAACAAGAAAAAGGAAAAGAAATGCTGAGGAATTGGAATCTGAGTGCAAAAGGTTACACAAACAACTGTCAAAGGCACGAGAGAAAATAGCGAAAAAGCAAAGTTTGGTCGAAGCAAAGAACAAAGAAAAAGACAAATGGCGCAATAAGGCAGAACTTCTGACAAAACGCATAGAGTCTATCGGTGTATGGGCTAGCGAAGGAATGGGCTCTGTAGCTGACAAAGGAATAGAGGAGAAAGGAAGGAAGGCTTGGGAAATGTTGAAAAATTTCACATTCGACATATCCCGGCTCTTAACTGACGCGGACAATATCATCTTCCAAAGAGACTAGTCAGGGACAAGTTTGTCTAGCGAAGACTCGTCCGAAGAGGAAGAAGATGAATCTTCTGAGAATAGATCAACATGAAGAATGCTCGCTCAGGCCATGATCCGATTTTCTAGCAATGTTTAGTCCTTTCCTTCCCTTACGTTGTTTCAATATCAACCATTATAATAAAGACCAATGTCAAAAAAATACAATATTCTCTTTTAGACTTTGCATTTTGTAGCAAATTAAATGATACATGTGGCACAAAAGCGCTTTTCAAATCATCGTGCATAAAACGGTCCTTTATATTATAGAATGCGTTTCTTATTTGATATGTATGCATTGCATAAAATTGCTTGATTGCTCTAGGTCTCTTTGAACCTAAGTCAATCCCTTCCCAAATCCTATCCCCTACCAAGGCACCTCATCTCCCTACTCTTTGCCCAAATCTCGATATCAAAAATCTTTCGCATGTTTTGATAATTCTCTATCCCTTGTGAACTCAAAAACCTATTATCCAAAAGGTTGACTTAGATTTGGTTAAGCAAAGCACACTTATCAGGGGTCTTTCAAAGAAATAAGAGTTTGTAATAGCAGGCACTATACACACAAAGTGGAAATCGACAGGACAACAGATTTGTTGGTCAAACTCAAAGGGACACATGACTTACCGAAATACTTCATTTTGATGCAATGTCTGAGGATCATTTTGTCGGTCTAGTTTATATTGTAATACATTTAAGATAATCCAAAATATTTCCAAACTTGCACCTTTTCATGGCCAAAAAGATTTTCAAAGTGTTATCACAAGGTAATAAGGAAGTGAGAAATGATCGAAACACGCTTGACGATACAAAGGTGGTTAATGCAATTTGGAAAAGAATGCATAGGCGCCGTAACAAAGACTCCGCTATATGACGGAGCTAGAAGCTCTTGCTGAGTATTGGAAGCATATCCTTACCAACTAGCAAGTGTAGGACGAGCCGATGATCTCAAGATGAAGCCATTTGAGACACTTACAAAACCATGAATTAATTTTATAACAGTATTGACAGAAGCAGTGATCTAAAGAATATACATGATACACCGAGAATGGTCTCTTGGCAACAAAATCTACCTGACAAGCAAAAGCTAAGGCAAAGATTGAATTGCAACAGTCGGTTGACAAGTATGAGAGACATTGAGTATCTCGCTCAAAGACACACAGGCATCATGACACACAAATTTGCAAGAAAGGATGACAAATGCACTAAGATCTTGGTGTTCGACAAAAGCCAACTTCCTTTTCAGTCATATATATACCCCTTACCCGAAATCTTTGTCAACTTTTGATTGAGATCTAACCAGGCCCATCTTGTACTCAAGTAAGCATTGGACATTCGACCAAAATCCTTGTCTTGACTGCTACATAAAGCCCCCAAGCAATCTTTCAACCTTTATACAATTTGTCGGTCTCTAAAATTCAAGTGCTAATCTATCATCTGCGGTCTAGACATCCTCTTAAGCTTATGTGACATTTTTTTAAAAACCTGCTAATGTGCTAACTCTGTTTTGTGCATGTTGTCACTTTATTACGGTTACTTTGCGCTTGAACACCGAAATTGGTCAAGAATTTGCATTGAGAAAAAACCGAAATGTCAAGCCGAGGTGAAAATATTTACCTTCTGGAACAAAGCCTTTCAAACCGCCAGCATGGGACACCGAGAGAATCTAGACAATCCCAATTCCGCTTCCGTACAACTTGTCGTATGAACGAACCAAAATCAATTGACAATATACTCACACAAGAGTCGCAAGAAATAAATCCAATCACTATACCACCGAAACTGGTAAAACTCACAACCTCATACTACACCCGACTTACACTATAAACAACCTCCCTCTGTCAAGACTTTCAACAACAACCTTATCAAGCCTGACACAATTGGGAACAGACGAAAAGATAAAACCTCACACCCTTACTCCTTTAGCTCAAACAAATGATATTGCGGCCAACAAACGAACTACTCCCCAGAGACCTATCCGGGATTTTGATCCAACAAAGATCTTCACATCACTCAAACATTCAATACCGTGACACCGCAAAATACCCAGCACAACCCAAGACAAAATACAATTTTGGGGACAACCTCCACATCCGAAAAATCCAACCTCAGTCTGAGAATGCAAGTACCCACACAATCAGAGTCATCAATCATCACATTAAAGGACAAATGCAGATTCAAGCCGATACACTGGTGTTCAGTGCAATGCAACCTCTTTGTTTCGACTAACGAATCTTTCTTTGACAGCAGATCTTTCAACACAAACACAAGAATTCGCAGGCAATCACAATGGACATGATAACACTTCAGCCACGTCAGGCATAAAATATGACGACCAGCCACGTCAGGCTTATAATATGATGACCATCCACGTCAGGCTTAAAATATGACGACCAACCGCGTCAGGCTTATAATATGGCGACCAGCCACGTCAGGCTTGAAATATGGCGACCAGCCACGTCAGGCTTGAAATATGGCGACCAGCCACGTCAGGCTTGAAATATGACGACTAGCACCGTCAGGCTTATAATATGCCCGTCAGGCTTATAATATGACGACTAGCCACGTCAGGCTTATAATATGATGATCAGCTCTGTCCGGCTTAAAATAGGACAAACTCATATATTTTGTTTTGCAGGCACCACTATAATAGGCTCGTCCACCTTAGAATTGGACATACACACGTATTTTTGTTTATTTTGCAGGCACTACCATGATATGATGATCTATCAAAGGCAATAAACTGGGGCAGAATTTTTGAGGATCCCTCAAAAATTCCCAAAAGACGCAAGCTGATACTGGGGGTTCCCCGAAGAAAACTTGACCAAGGCCCAACATTCATGAAAGCATTATAAAAGCAGAAAAAACGACAACTTTCCTAGCGATGTTGCGGACATGATAACGATATGTTATTTTTAGCAATTCACTTTACTTTTGTTCGCAGGGTACACAGCCCGGCGACAGGCACTTTACTTTTGTTCGTAGGGTACACGGCCCGGCGCGATAGACAAACAGCTCCTGACAAGAAGGCAAAATAGCTCTTGACAAGGAGGCAAAATAGCTCTTGACGAGCAGGCAAAATAGCTCTTGAGAAAGAGGCAAAATAGCTCTTGACGAGCAGGCAAACAGCTCCTGACAAGAAGGCAAAATAGCTCTTGACGAGCAGGAAAAATAGCTCTTGACAAGGAGGCAAAATAGCTATTGACGATCAGGCAAACAGCTCCTGACAGGAAGGCAAAATAGCTCTTGACGAGCAGACAAAATAGCTCTTGACAAGGAGGCAAAATAGCTCTTGACGAGCAGGCAAACAGCTCCTAACCAGAAGGCAAAATAGCTCTTGACGAGCAGGCAAAATAGCTCTTGACAAGGAGGCAAAATAGTTTGACGAGCAGGCAAACAGCTCCTGACAAGAAGGAAAAATAGCTCTTGACGAGCAGGCAAAATAAGCTCCCGACGAGCAGGCAAAATAGCTCTTGACGACCAGGCACTTATGATACACAAATAATCTCATAACGAGGGACCACGACACATTGACAGTTGACAATCCAACAATAGGAAAGTCCATTTTACATTTACAAATATTACCTGCAAAAACTCACACTTTATTGCAGGAAACAGCGGGACAGTGTTCCAAGGTATACAACCCGACACGACAAACAATTATCTCCTGACAAGATGCACATAAATGAATACCCCCAGAGGAGAAGCATATATTTCCTAACACTCAAAGCCTGGAAACAGACTAGACAACTACATGACAAAGGAGAGCTCAACTTTACAGGGAGTTTACTTTATCATCATCTTTGGTTGCGCTTATCCTACTTTTGTTGCAGGACAGTCTTCGACCCCTTGACAGACCCTTGAGCTAATTCCTATATTTCCATACTTTCCCAGAAAATCACTATCACACATGAATTTGTGCAACCACAAAACCGTAAATGCATACTATGCACCGTTCTGGAACCCATGCTCAATCATACATACAATATCTTTGCTATATCGCAAACTATCTATTGTTGTCGAGTTCCGAAGCACTCAAATCTATATTTCCGTACTCACGCAAGTAATCCACCTAATCTTTCATTCCTGATTGGATGTCAGGCCTATCTGTGTCAATCGTGCGTGTTCTCGTGCTTAACCATGCCCATCTATTTGAATCGTGCTTCATCTTTCAATATTCACCAATTTGGTCAAGACAATATTAAAGACAAGATGACTCGATTATCGAGATGAAGTGGAAATTACGTACGTGTAAACTCCTCTTTATGGGTGTGTCATGTACCACATTTTCATAACTAGGATGATTACAAGCCTCTTTTCCCACGCTCGATCTATTGATGTTATCTCATTTTCGATAATGTCTCTGTTTTATTCCTCATTTAACTCGGCAAAAGGCTGTTACATTCAAATGTAAACTTTGCATACTCCGACAAGTTCACTCTTGACATCTAAATCCTGCGTCATAAACATCACAAACAGGCAACATGCCATTCTAGAACTACACGTGGCCTAATTCTAGGCAACTCAGAGATCGGGGTTCGGCCAAAAATACCCCAAAACTCTCATTTTTCTTTTCACTTTATCTGTCTGTAGTGACAAAATTGGCTATTCCGTCAACTGTCTTTGCCCGAAGATTCTTTTTCATCATCCCCGGGCAAAGAGGGGCAGCTGTTGACACCCAATTTTGTCCCCCCTTTTTTCGTAATTGGCTATAATTTAACTTGAAGGTGCAATTTAACTGTTTGAGTGAAATTCGCATTAGAAAGCATGGATTTACGTGTGTTATCTCCTATTTAAATATTATATATTTAATTGTGAATATATTATGTAATTTGCATCATTTAGGCTATTTATGAAACTGTGGCTATCCGTGTAATTTACTGCGTAAATAAAATTTTGTAATTATTGTGACTATTTATACGTATTTAATTTAAGTTGACCCCATTTGGTTGATGTGTGTATTTTTCTTTTCTTCTTTTGTATATAATTTATGAATATCTTATTTTTTAATTTTTATCCCGCAGCTTTAAATTAAATATCAGGTTAAAATTCAATACCATCCATTTTCATTTCATAATATCTACATATCAATTTCAATTCAAATTTTCAAATATTCTTTGCACTTGGACAAAATTTATGACCAAATACATCCATAATATCTCAACCCAATCAAAATTACAATTTCTCCATTTTTACATAAAATCCCTGACATTAAATCTCCCCATATCACTCCCCCAATCCCTTCAATTTCTCCCTCCTTAAAATGCTCCATCAGATCCCAAAACACATCTCAGTCCCTTCCCTCCTTCTCCCAACGTCTCTAAGCAGAAATACTTCTGATAAATACACACTCATTCCTCCTTAAATGGGAGGGACCAAAAGACAACAAGGAGGGGCACAATACATTCCCTCTCCTCTCTCTATTGAACCACACAAGAACATATACACGCCCACTCAACTTCATCTTCTTCTCCCTGAAAATGATGCACACACGCAATACATAAAGAAGGTTGGGGAAAAAAGATCTGGGGGCACAAGACACTGCCAGAGTTTTTATCGGGAAACTCAATCACTGGTCCATTATTGAAACTGATGAGAGGTTGGTGGGGTGGTAGCGGCGCCACCGTTTTCACTTTCCTGAGACGTGAATCGGCGTTGTTCCTTCGCTTCCTCTCCACTGTCATCGTTACCATCCCTGGTGGTCCTTGTTCTCTATTCTTGTCACTGAATCGGAATTGGAGGAGGTTGGGGTGGTAGCGATGCCACTCGGCTGTTGCTCCTTCGCCTCTTCTCCGTTGTTATCCTTGCCATCGCCGCTCCACCAGAACTTGACCACTGTTGCTTTTGGATCTATTTCTTTGGTCTCACAATAGGATCTTGAAAAGATTTATGGATTACCCTCATCGTTTAAACATTTGGTTAAGCATCATGATGATGCTTGAGTATTAATACTCTGATTGTTTCTCTCTGCCACAGTTTTGCTCCACCAAAATTTCTTAGTTTACCCGCTCTATTTATTGTCTGCTCCTGTTGATATACATGTGTTTCAATTTGACTATATCTACTGTTGTTGATTCTGCTATACACTTGCTGTATTTGGTTATCGATTAACCACTTGGGCTTTGACCTGTGGTTTTATTTGACAGAGGCGCCGATGTTGTTCCATATTTGTTTGGCCCATTTAACTTTGCAGGATATTTGTTTGCTCGTGCAATTCTGATTAATGTAAAATAGCTGGATGCTTCTATACTGGTTGCTACTTGCCTACGAAAAACACAAATTTTGAGGCACCTAGATTGATTTGAACACGATACTACGTAGGCCAATGACGTTTGGAGGCCAATACAAGTCCCATCCCATATTTACCGTCCCTTACGTGTCCCGAAAACAAACAAAAAAAGGTGATGACGATGCATACCACTTTGCAAAGTAAGTGATAGCGGAGTAGTGGGGTTGGAAGTGCTTGGCATGGCAATACGACCGGCTCCGTGTTTGCAGCCGTACTGACATCCCTAACCTCTTCTTGACGCAATACATATTCTGAGCCTAAAATTTTCAAAAATTCCTCTTGCCCTATATTTCCCTTATTATTATTATTATTATTATTATTATTATTATTATTATTATTATTATTATTATTATTATTATTATTATTATTATTATTATTATTATTATTATTATCATTTTTATTATTCTTATTCTACTTATTATTGAATATTTTACTCTATTAATTTTGTACTAATTCATTTTCATATTGTTTACGAGGTACTTCCCGACGAAAATCCACGACATTATTGGAGGAAACAAATGTTTCAAAATACTTGCTATTATGTTTCTTAGCTTATCATTCAATTTTATTATTTTTGGCACACTAACTAATTTGTTGTATTTTGCAAGGTCTATTTAGTTGAAGTTTGCCAAGGAAGAACACAATTCGAGAAAATGAATCATTTACTTTAAATTCAATTTTGTGTACTTGTATATTATAGTGAAAACTGTTCAATTTTATTAAGTTTAATTTAATTTGAATCCCAATTATTAGTCCCGTCGGGAACCATACTTTGTGGAATCTGAGAGGTGCCTAACACCTTCCTCTTGGGTTAATCTGAACCCTTACTCAGAATTCTCGGTTCATAGATCAAGTATCGGAGCTAATATTAAAATTGGCTAGAAACAAAGTAGGTGCCCTAATACGCCTAGTTAAAAATATGTTAGGTGGCGACTCCAAGTCTTTACCCGTGAGTCCCAATAAGCGAGCCCTTTTCGAACTCTAACTGGAGTTTGGGTAAAAATGGGTGTCGACAAGGAAAAGAGCTATGATGGGGTTGTATGGTGATGAGGGAGATGAATAGTGGAGGGGGGTAGATGGGAGAGATGAATGAATAGTTAGGGTTTTTGATAAGTGTATATATATATGTGGGTATTGCAAAGGTAGGCTGGGTTTAAGCCTAATAACACATATAGCCTTCAATTAAATTAAACAAAGAATTACATAGCACGCTGCAAATGAAGGGATGACTTGCGATTTTGGCCATTTCTCTTTAAAATTAGCTATTTACTTGCAATTATCAAAATTGAACTTAATTTTAAAATAATTATACATTTAATTAAATCCGGGCAAAATTGGGTGTCAACAACTGCCCCTCTTTACCCGAAAAGGATGAAAGAGTTTCAGGGTAAAGAAAGTTGACGTGAAAGCCAATTTTGTCACGGTAAAGCCAAGACACCGATTCCTAGGATCAAAATACGAGGCTTATGGACATGGCCGAGCTCCGGTTTCCGAGTTGCCTATATATCTCGGGCTGAAAGAGAATCCGGTCATATGTAGTTCGACGCGATTTGAAAATCAAAGACGAGATAGTAACGACTACTCAAGCGCGGGAAAAGAGGCTTGTAATCACCCAAGTTATGAAAATGTGGTCGACGACACACCATAAAGAGGGGTTTACACGGACATAGCTTTCACTGCATCTTGATAACCGAGACATCTTGTCTTCAATCTCAAACCTCAGACTCAGGGTTAACAAGAGAATTACCTCTAGGGTTGATGACTTATGCGGTTGCAATTCTTTAGGTCTTCGTTGACGAGTCTAGCTCATATCACCGATTGCCCCGGTTCGTCGCTAAGAAAAGCTCCATGTTATGCTCCAAACGCTGTTGCGGTGCTGCTAAAAATCCTGTAATAATCTCAACAAACGGTAAGCGTGCAACTGCTAATAAACTGTAATAATTGGGATAAGAAATAAATAAAGCGATAAAAAAAATTGTAAATGCGGGTGGTGATATCATCAAAAGCTCTTCCTTCAATCAACTGACGAGGCGCTCCGCCCGGAGAACCCCTAGGCTGATCCTTATTATGAAATAGTAAAGTAAGACAATAAGTAAAGCGAGAACGAATTGTAAAATGCAAGGCTTTATAAGATAAGTCGACTAACGAGACATGATGTCCCAAGTCGAATTGCCTATCTTTATCATCTACTTCAAATGTAATATGCCGATGTTGCGAGACAACCGACATCGCGGAACACTCCGAAAGTGGTGCTTCAGTCGACTTGTCTTTAGCTATCATCTACTTGAAAGAAAACTGCATATCCTATTTGTGGGTGGAAGAACCCGAGATATCCTATTTGTGGGTGGAAAAACCCGAGATATCCTATTTGTGGGTGGAAGGACCCGAATATCCTATTTGTAGGTGGAAGGACCCGAATATCCTATTTGTGGGTGGAGAAACCCGAGATATCCTATTTGTGGGTGGAAGGACCCGAATATCCTATTTGTGGGTGGAAGGACCCGAGATATCCTATTTGTGGGTGGAAGGACCCGAGCTGTTCATCTACAAGACGAACTAAACAAACAGAATTACAGTAAAGCAAAAGACACAAAGCTCATTAAAGCAGGTACTTCTCCAAATTTAGCGATATCTGCAAATCACAACAATGAAATTTTAGTAAGTGCCTTCTTAAAGAGAAATAGAAATGAAACGGATATGTTTAAAATTTACAAGAATTATAAGAGATAGAAATGCCGCCTTTCGGCCATAAATCATGATTGAGCCTACAGTGGGCTCCATAACAATAGCGTCGTTTGATTTTCTGTAATAGGAATAATAATAATGCCTCCAATTGCTTATGGTAGGCTTCAAATGATAACGATGTGTTCGCTTGCTCACGATAGACTTGACAATAAGACCTCCGATTGCTTACGGTAGGATCAATAACAAAAGAGCCTTCAATTGCTTATGATAGGCTTCAGAATAAGGCCTCCAATTGCTTATGGTAGGCTTCAATGCTAAAGAAGTCTTCGCTTGCTCACGATAGACTTGATAATAAAACTCCGATTGGTTACAGTAGGATCAATAACAAAAGAGCCTTCAATTGCCTATGATAGGTTTCAGAATAATGCCTCCAATTGCTTATGGTAGGCTTCAAATGATAATGATGTCCTTGCTTGCTCACAATAGACTTGATAATAAGACCTCCGATTGTTTATGGTAGGATCAATAACAAAAGAGCCTTCAATTGCTTATGATAGGCTTCAGAATAATGCCTTCAATTGCTTATGGTAGGCTTCAATGCTAATGAAGTCTTTGCTTGCTCACGATAGACTTGATAATAAAACCCCCGATTGCTTACGGTAGGCATGACGTAATTTGTAAGTGCAAGCGGCAATATCTTTGATAAATTGTCTTCCCATCCACTGGCGAAGCAATAAAGCAAATGCGAAGGCATAGTGCAAAGCATTTTCAACAATCTTGACAAATCAACTGGTAAGCCGGTAGGGCATGAAGCAAGGAGGGTCTTGGGGTTGATTGTCGAACAAATCAGCTGGCGAACCGGTCCGGCATGAAGCAAGGAGGGTCTCGGGACTGACCTGTTAACCTGAAAAGTAAAACAAGACGTAATACAAAGAAAATGTGAAGGCATAATTTAAAGCAAGTACGAAGCAATTTGAACAATCTTGACAGATCAACTGGCAAGCCGGTCGGGCATGAAGCAAGGAGGGTCTTGGGGTTGATTGTCGACAAATCAGCTGGTAATCCGGTCCGGCACAAAGCAAGGAGGGTCTCGGGGCTGACCTGTTAACCTGTTAAACTAAAAGTAAAGCGGTTCATAATATAAAGCAAGTGCAAAGTCATAATTGAAAGCAAGTGCAAAGCAATTTAGCGTGAAATGTAAAGCAACGCAAAAGCGATTTAGCGAATCAACAGGTGTGAAAGTTCAATAAGAGAGAAGCCCCGCCTTGTGGTCAACCTGAAAAACATAAAGCAAGGCATCAATTTTAAAGCAAAGGCGACGACATAATTTAAAGCAAGTGCAAAGAAAAACAGTGCGGGAATCTAGAGCAATGCAAGAGCCATTTGGCGAATCAATAGGCGAGATAGTCCAACAAAGGGAATCCTCGTAGCCGATGGTCAACCTGAAAGAGTAAATCAAGGTGTTAATTTTAAAGCAAGTGCGAAGACATAATTCAAAGCAACTGCAAAGCAAAGTAGTGCGGAAATGTAGTCAGTGCGATAGCCATTGATAAATCAATTGGCGAGACAATCCGGCAAGGATGGCCTTGTGCGGATTATCACCTGAAACCAAGCGATGCCCTATTTGGCTTAGTTTCGAAAACACAAAACAAGCCTCGGCTTTGTCGCCTATTAGGAATGAAAGTCATAGGGGTAGAAATGCCGCCTATTCGGCAATAACTCATGACAGAGCATAATGCTTTAAGCCACGAAAAGGCAATGCGACGCAATCTGCAAGGCAGCTTTGAATGCGAGTACAATAAATTGTTCATCCATAATATTAATGATCCTTTCATTGCAAGCTTTCATGTTCCTGCTCTCAAAGAAAAATTGTTAGCTTTGGGGAGGAAAGGGGAAGCGTTTGATTTGTGCAGACTTCATCCTGATCTTGCTGCTTCTGCTGCTTCCTCGTCTTCATTGGACTTGGATTTGCAAATTGCTTTCAGCAACTTGGCTCATGAACTCAAATAGCATAGACTTTGAAAAATAGAGGCAAGATAAAATATTTTAATGCAATATAGCGAGTGAAATAAGCATGCAAATGAAGTCAAAGATGCATTTTGAAAATTTTGCCTTGACTTAAACTTGCAAGATATATTAAAACAAACTGAACATCCTTTGCCTTGGACTTTGAACTGTTCGCTTAGCCAATTATAGAGTTCTTGCCAACTCATCTTTAACAACCAACGCCGCTTCTTGCAAAATTCTGCCCCAGTTATAATCTTCCGCATCCCCAACTCGTTTTGAAAAAATTGCCCCAGTTGTCCTTCTTGGAAGGAGGGGGATGAAAATTTAAATGCTAAAGGGTCGAGCCTGATGGGGGAGCCTACGTATCCCTCCTTGGGAATCAGACTATGCGTAGTTCTGCAGCACTGCTTTAATGCCATATACCAACAACTAAAGCTGCCCCAGTTGAAGTTCTAACAGATAGTGCGATATCCAAAGAGCGCAGACAATAACTTTTCAGTACATCGCTTTCAATTTGTTCAGTTGCTTTGCCATACGTCACAAGTAAAGCTTTGGCAGGTTTATCAATTTTAGTTTTGAAACAGAAATAAATGCAAGCGTAAATAATATAATACGAATGCGATGCGTTTTATTTCATCTTTCATAAATTCAAAATGAGTTGATTCAGATTAACATAAGCTTTAAAGTACAATGCAATTCAGGGCCTCAAACTGAATTAAAATTGAAAACAATGCTACTAAGTTCAATTGTCAAGTTCTTTCAAACAATGTCATTAGCTTCTGGTACTGCATCGTTCACGAGCTAAAGCGTCTACCATTATTCAGATCTTGAATCTTGTGTGATTTGCATATTCAACCACCTTACAAATCAAACTTCTGCTAGAGAAATAGACAAAACAAAGAAACCTCAAAGGGTAACTAAGATAGTTTGCATGTCATTCATAGGATTGCACACAAGTAAGCAACACCTAGTATTTAACGCATTTAGAGCAAATAAAGCGAGGCAAACAATTAACATGTGACAATCACAAGTAGTTGAGCGTAAATAAATATGCAAACGCGTCCTACCCTGCAAGGTGCCTCTTTGTGCTAGAGGTAAGCCTAAACGCGCAAACAAGTGGTAACGAAAAATAGTTCATGCCAGTTCTGAGCAATTCAGACTTAGAGTAAGCAACAAATAATAACATTAATTGATAACAATCATCTCTTCGCCTTGACACTGCAATTCCGTCATCCCAACTAACTTCCAAAAGTTGGTGTCAACTCGAAATTTTAACACAACTCATGCTCTCCACAGCATCTGCACAAAATTCTAAACCCAAATGCCTAAAACCCGAAACAATCCTCTATATCTTTTGCAAACATCCTCGCTCCTCCAAGCACAACTCCCAATTGTTTTATAACATCCAGGGGTGAAATTTCCAACCGTCTTTCACAATACCAGACTGCAAATCATAAAAGGCGCCAATTGGCCTTTCAAAATAAAACCTCACTGGTCCTCGGCTTTGGACAAGCCTCTCAGCTTCCTAGGTTTTGCAAGGCTCACAGACCTTGTTCATAGGGCTCCTCACTGGCCTCGGCTTTGATCAAGCCTCTCAGTTTCCTAGGTAGCCAAGACCGCACTGGTCTTCAAAGAGGGACCCCATTCGTCGTTCAAAGACACAGGGGCTTCGCTCTCCTAGTATGCGACAGACATACTTCAATTTTATAAGGTTGCAGCTGGATAATCAACATAGGCCTGCACACACGGAAAGCCATTCACGAGAGGGACCCCACTGATCCTTTAAAGAAACCAGGGGCTTCGCCTCTTAGATCTCACTACACCAGGCAATCTCCAAAACACAAACCAACCAAATCTGCCTAACTTCCCCCGGACTGCAATTCTGTCTATGATCTCAATTCCGCTAAATTCTTCCATTTTCTGACCTAAAAGACAACATTGGAGACAAAATTCCAAATCTGATTTTGCTCAAAACATGGTTAGGACTGAGGATTCGTCATCACACAACACATAATATGCATTGTCGTTGTGTTTCAAGAACCCATTGACATAAGGGCGGTTTCCTAACTATGGAGGCGGTACCAAAGACCGGGTCCAGACTAAGGTGTAAATGCGTGCATGCTCCTAAAAGCTTCGTCTAAGAGTGGGTTAACGGTTGAGGCTAACAGGTGAGTGGCAAGCGGCCTCGCAGTCGAATTACTCCCACGACAACCGCCAATGTACCAACTCGTCAGAAGGGTTTTTTAGTGGAAGAAAGTGCGGGTACGCATGAGCGTACCACACTGATATTTGGGGTGAAAATGCAAGAGGTTCCCAGGAGTGGGGGAAGTATGAACGGAATGCCAGTTTATATGTGCACAAATAAGAGTGTAATGACATGCTTTTCGTGGCACACAAACAAACAGATATAATAAAGCAGAATAAATTAGGCATGCTAGTTGCAAATAATTGGAAACCTTTATGGTCAAAACTTTTATTGCTCCCCAGCGGAGTCACCATGCTGTTGAACCCCAAAAAATTACCCCGAAAAGGATAAATTCTGGAATATCGACAGGATGGACTAACTCTTTTGGAGTTTTTGGAGTCGCCACCCAATTTAAGGAAAACAGGGAACCAAATTAGCAAATGCGTGCAAAAACTCTGTTTTTATAAAAAGATGGTCTTTTCAGAGATTATAAGTAAGAGGTTTTATTAATTTCGGAAGAAGGTTTTTATGGCACTTCCAAAATTCCGTAACATACGGTTAATTCGACAGGTTTCCAAATATTTACAAGTGCGCTTTTCTTTCGAAAGAATCATTTGAATAATAATAATAATAATAATAATAATAATAATAATAATAATAATAATAATAATAATAATAATAATAATAAAAAATTGAATAAAAAGCTTATTTTGCAAAATATATATTTTTACTTGCACGCATTTGCTAAGATGGCCCCAATTTGCAATAAATTAAATAACGACTTCACAATAAAGGGTAATGCACATAAAGTAAAGCAATATACCAAAAAATCAAATATTATTGATAAATAAAATATTTTATACATTTATTTGCATAAATATCCAAGGAAAGTAATGCAAATTTAAAGATAGAACTGGGAAATTGATCAACTCGCGGGAGCCTTGAATTTTCTAAAAATTCCTAAGTCTTATTTCTTGAACGCTCGAGCCCGAGATCGATCTCAAATGACTCCACATCAATGCATATTCCCATTTGTAAGTTAGTCCACGAATTATTCGTAGCAAAATGTTCCTCGCAAAAAATATGAAAAAGAAATTGGATTAGTACAATAATAAAGTGTAATAACTAATGAAAATAAAATAATAATAATAAAGTAATAAAGTAATAGTAATAATAATAATAATAATAATAATAATAATAATAATAATAATAATAATAATAATAATAATAATAATAATAATAATAGTAAAGGAGGTTTGTTTTTTTTTTTGGGGCAAAATTTAGGCTCAGGTTTGTATGGCGCGTCATGTAGAGGCTCGGGATGTTGGTACGGTTGCAAACACACCGGCCGGTCATGTTGCCATCCAAGTACCAATTCCGTTACTCTATTCAACTTGCTTTGCAGTAAAGTGCATACATTCATCATCGCCTTTTGCTTTAGGGACACATGGACAGGACTGTTCAAGTGTAGTATCATGTTCAAATCAATCCCGAGGCCTCAATACGTTTATATATATTTTTTCATTGGTCACGATTTGTATAACATCCGTCAATTCATTGTAAAGCCTTAAATAAAGTATTTTCATAGGCCTTAATTCCCACATAGCATCTGCTCAAATCAGAAGAACCCAGTAGAATGATTTGTACAGAATATTATCTTTTCAAAGACCAGATACAGGAGTTTATGCTTGGGCCAATATCAGTCCAAGAAATGGGTCCGGCTGTGTCAAGAAGATTCTAAAAAAAATGATACAGTCAACTTTCAACAACATAAAGGAGGTGAGAATCTTCGGCTTAAGCCAAAATCCCATAGCTAGATCGATCGAGACCTGCAGAAAACCAAAGCAAACAAACAGCCGATACAACAATTCCACAATAATGCAAACAACTCGGGATTTTAAAAGAGAAGAGAGAGACCCCGAAGGGGTTCCAAAATTGTTAACAGATAGCACCAAATGACTGGACAAAAATCATAGACGAGAGCATAATGACAGTAGCGAGAATTCGGAGAAGGAGGAGCGACAGCCGGCTTGGCTTCTCCGGTGAGGAGATGTCAGCAGCGTCGCTGCAACTCCGGTGGTGGTGATGCCATTTTCATCCCCGATCTGCTATACTCATGGGGTTTCTCCCTCTTTTCGATCTGCTTCTGATCCCGTTTCTATGTGTGTGTTGTTTGTGTGATGATGCGATGATGGTTCTCCGGCTAAAATTCCACCGCCGCTGCTGATGATAGCGGTGGTTTAGCCACTGATTACATCGTCTAAACCCAAAATTGGATTTCCCCTGTTTTGTATGGTGTGAGTGTATATCTCTGATTTTAGGGAGTTTGTATATGGGTGTGTCGTAGGAGGAAAAGAGCTATGATGGGGTTGTATGGTGATGAGGGAGATGAATAGTGGAGGGGGGTAGATGGGAGAGATGAATGAATAGTTAGGGTTTTTGATAAGTGTATATATATATGTGTGTGGGTATTGCAAAGGTAGGCTGGGTTTAGGCCTAATAACACATATAGCCTTCAATTAAATTAAACAAAGAATTACATAGCACGCTGCAAATGAATGGATGACTTGCGATTTTGGCCATTTCTCTTTAAAATTAGCTATTTACTTGCAATTATCAAAATTGAACTTAATTTTAAAATAATTATACATTTAATTAAAATTCGGGACAAAATTGGGTGTCAACACTAGTATGTTGGGTAGTCAGCTGTAATTTCTTTTGTACAGCTTAGAGGTATGAGTATGTCTGTACTTTTTCTAAGTCTTGTTCTTATTTATGAATTGAATTATATATATATTTTTAATTTAATTGGTAAGAATTCGTCCAACGGATCTAGAAAAGGATTCCGAGTCGTGTCAAATATGTCATCAGGTTTGTATATTTTTGTAATTGTCCCTAAAAGGAAACACATTAGCTGGAAGCTAAACCCGGTTCACATTTTAAGTCGGGACTTTTTCGCGGGTCCAGGAGAAATAATAACACACAGTCCACTCCACAAACGATTACACGTTTCAAAATTTCATTGGCCAGTTCCAAAAATTGCTGACTCCTTATGCTAATTGAACCCAATCATCAGTCACATTCCAAATTTAGCCACTTCCCTGAACCCTCAATCCCCTCTTACTCTTCTCTCCATTAGCCCACCCCCACCCCCACCCCCTACCCACTCACCCCCACCTGTGTCCGTACCTCGGAATCTTTTACAACGTGGAGGATTTCATTTCATTATTTATAAGAGATTTTGAGTAAGTTTCTTGTTTCGTGATTCTTTAACTTTTTATTTTTCCTTTTGTTTAGTAGAAAAATGCGCAAAGTTTGATTTTTGATACAAAATTTTAAATTTTGTTTTGTGAGTATTGAAGCTGAACTCTTACAAAGAAATACCCTTTTGGTTAAAGTAGAAAGTTTGAATTTTTATTCAACATATTCAAATTTGGATTTGTGGGTAAATAATAGAATTTTCTTGTTATGTGTTTGGTAACTCTTTTTGTGGGGAGGGGGGGGGGGGGGTGTGTTGGGGAGGATTAATTTGGAATTGGCTTTTGAATTAGTTATGCTAATGCTTACAAAAAAGACTTTTTTGGTTTGAACCTGCGTCCGACAAAAGCTTAGTATTTAAGTGGACAAAGGTAGAAGGGCGGGCTTGTCATCCACGGAGTTTGGAACCGTGCGCCACTGCTGAAGGGGATTTTCTCGGCTGTAAAATATAGATTTTATAGGTCATCAATGAGTGGAATTGTTAAAAAGATTGAACTTTTTGGGTTAATAGTTTTTTTAATAGTGAGCTTTAGAGAATTTTGTAGTTTAAAGAACCACTTGACAAATTATTAAGGAGTAGTGAGATGGAGTTAGGTGCCAACTCCAGCTATTTTAGGATTGTGGAATGACTGGTGTTTTTGTATATAAAGAAGTAATAAATTGTTTGTTTAGCAGGCGAAATATGAAGCACATAAGCTGTGCACAGAGATTGCTCTACATGTGCATATAAGAGTCAAAGGCGTTAGTAGGCGGAAGCAGTAGTTGGCATTTTTAGATTCAGTTAGTTATTGTATTGTTCATATACTGTTCTTAGATAGCAGCCAAGATTAGCAGTAGAATAGTCAGTAGTTATGTCAATGGTTAGAGAGCTGGTGGTCAGCACCTGGCCTGGATGTAATTGCACAATTCTGGCTAATAAGAATTCTCTGTTTAACCAAAAAAAAAAAGAAAAGAAGAATTGTTTGTTTAGTAGAGGATTTGCTCTCTACCTTTGTGGTGAGGTTTACTTAATAATATTCTGTTAAGATTTTTATGTTCATTAAACAATTACTAACATAAATTATGCACAGTGGACTTTGTGGTTGATGACATCGATGGTGAGGAGGAAGAGGGCACACTGGTAGAAGTCAGGGCAGTAGATGAAAGTGCAGTTGGAGGAAGTTCGAGTGAGGAGGCACTTCACCAAGTGCTTGATGTCAAGGTGGATGAAGAGATTTCTGAGAGGGAAGTCGTTTCATTAGAAGAAGCACAATCTCTAGGTAATTCAACTTCAGATGAACCTTATGTTGGCCAGGAGTTTGAATCTGAAGCAGCAGCACATGCATTTTATAATGCATATGCAACAAGGGTAGGTTTCATCATCCGGGTTAGCAAGCTTTCGCGGTCTAGGCGTGATGGCTCTGCTATTGGTCGAGCACTAGTTTGCAACAAGGAGGGCTTTAGAATGCCCGATAAGCGGGAAAAGATTGTACGACAAAGAGCAGAAACTAGGGTTGGTTGCAGAGCAATGATATTAGTTAGAAAAGTGAACTCTGGAAAATGGGTTGTCACAAAATTTGTCAAGGAGCACACTCATCCCTTATGCCCAGGCAAAGGTCGTAGGGACTTGATCTATGATCAATATCCGGTAAATTTCCTGCCATATAGTTTAGTTAGGTTTTGCAACATAACTCTTACTATCTTTCTGTATTTGTTTCCTTCCTCATAGCAGTTTAATTCAATTTTTAAAACCATATCATCCTATTGTTACTTTTGACTAAACATCATCTGTTTACCGTTTGGACTTGAAATTTTAAGGAGGAATGCCATATGTATGTACTAGAAAGTGTTGCCCGTGCATTGGCACGGGCAAAACATGTGGTTGGTGCATTCTTCCTCCGTTTACATCAAACGTTCCAATAGAAGAATAGACATTATATCATGTACATAAACCAAGTAGATACTCATACGTCTGGACAACCAAAAATACAGAAGGTAGAAAAATAACTTTAGGGCCTATAGTATCGGAAACAACCTCTCCACCTTGGTGGGGCTAAGGTCTGCGTACATCTCACCCTCCCCATACCCCATTTGTGGAATTACACTGGGTATTTTGTTGTTGTTGCCTGTAGTTCCTGAGTGATATGAAGTATGTCCAATCTAGCGTGTATTGCAGATGTAATATCTATAGGTAGATAGTGTCCCAAATGGCCTTATGCTCCCCATTTTCTTTCCCAGCTAGTTGCTAGTAGAGCCTCTAACATAGACAATTATTGCCCATTTATGCCATAGTTGAATAGCTATGGGACAAAGCACAACAAGAAAAGATCACGGGCGTCTCCTGAGTCAATGTAATATCCATTGCATAAGGAGAAAACTCCTCTCCTGGTTCACCTATGCCAAACAACCATTGCGCAGTTATGTTCAAAAAGTTCCCATTCCCAGTTCTGGAGAGGGGAGCTTGATGTGAGAAGAATAGCAAGAGTTGACAAAATTCTCATCTTAATTCTAGATCATTCTGTCATGTTTTGTTGTAGGAGATCGAACTGTGTACAATCTGCCATATTTTTTATCTGCAATGTATCAAGCACGACTTCACTAAGTAGTTTAACAATTAGTGTAAAGACACATTAGAAAATGCCACTCCTCAGTACAAACATAATTCTATTGTGAGCAGTGGTGTATGTAACCCTGCCTTATTTAACCATTAAGGAATGTCCTTGTTGATGTTCGATTATCATGACGGTAAAGTACTCTTTCTTAATGAAAAGATTTATAGTTTTATTGTTATATCTCTGTTTAAGACCAAGGGAACAGATAAACAAACATGAAAAGTTTAGTAAGCTATCCTTCGCTTTATTAGTTTGTAGTATGAATTGAAAGAAAAAAGAGATTCGAGGTTATAGTATTCAAAAGGTTATAAAAGGTCTTGAGCCACTCCACATATTCTCTCACTTCATAGTAGTATAGTCTTTTGCAATTTTGATTCTCACACTTGAAAGGTAGCTAAAGTCCACATGTGAACTCTAAAATCAAGTTGGGCTTAGAAGGATTGAGTTGTTTTATGATTTTGAGTTGAATCCTCAGATTCTATCAAAATTTTAATTCGGTAGATTTCTTCATTTGTTTAGCCCTGTATCTTGACTTGAAAATATTAACAGCTGAAAAATCAATTTTTGGTTTATTATCATAATATAAAGTGTCAGAAGCAAGAATGATTCAGTGTCAAGTGCGCATGCAAACTAAAGCCGAAACATCTGAAGTATGGCCTTGAACATAAAAGTTGGTAGTTTGATTTACTGCTCTATGTAACAACACTTCAACGGCATTAACACATAGATTTAGGTTCTCAAAGCTACTTTACCTCCTCACCCGAAGACTATATCGCGGTCAGCAACATGTACAGTTGTCTATTTATTCTGTCTCTTTTGGACATATATATCAATTATATGTGGAATTATCCAGATCATCTTGTTCATTTCCCTTTTTAAATATGTTTCTATATCTTGTCTATCTATGAGTTTATATCAAACCTTGTTTATCTACCATACCTGTTTTATCTATCTACGCCTTTAGTATTATTTTATTATTTAAAAGTCACCTATAGAATCGTTTTATTATATCTAAAAGCTACTACGCCAAGTACCGTAATTTAGATAGCATCAATTGCTGATCTTTTTACTTGGAAACGAAATACATGTTAAAGTTTATGATCCTTATGAGGAAAAAACAGAAATAGAAATTAAATCTCTCCTTGATACTTTAAGATTGCTTCCTATTTAGGCTAGCCAAAGAAGAAAATAATGTGAGTGAGATACCACATCTCATTTTAAGAATATCAATTCACAAGTCAGATTAAAGAATCAAATCTCAACTCTGGAAATGAAAGAAGTTGCTATTTTTCTTAGATGTATCAAGTAAAATACAGCTGGAAGAAAAGTACATGTATATGATATTCTAAATGTCAAAAAGTTATTCAACCATGTAGCTTCATGAGAAACAACACACTAAAAACATATATAAAGTACACTAATAGAAATGAATAACTCATTTATGTATATATATGTACCTTGACACTGAGATGACGATATTATGACACCAAATCAAAAGCATTGTATCCAAAAAGTACAAATGGGCGGACGATAGTAACAAAAGAAGAAAGAAGAACACAGCAGAAGGAAAAACTCACTTAAGTCAGTAAAGAGCGAAGAAATCCCAAAACTATCTGCGATGGTGAGGTAATTCAAGTTCAATTTCAATAGAGACGAATGAAAATCAAGCGAACTGATTTATGTACTTAAGAACTCAGATGAACAGATGGTGAAAAAGGGAAAGAAGGTATATGCCAAATTGGGGGAAGGGGGGTGCGGCATAACTTTTAGCTGGAGCAAAACTTATGGCAGTACATGGAATATGAAAGGAGTAAGTTGGAAACAGTGTACACGTGGTTGGACTTATTACACGTGTATAGAAGAAGGCAAACAATTTAATCGCCAATCAGATAAAGCCAAATGCACCACACAATACATAATACCTTTGGTACAATCGTGTAATGCCGTGTTCGTCCCAATGTTGGTGGCTTTTATACACACACAGAGAGCCATATCTCAAGACTCACATTCGTACTCCTTCCATACCCCCGGATCCGAAGATTTAGATGATGGCAAATCTTGCATTTGGATTTGCAACCTATTGGAGGCTCATACGGCTGTCCATGAAGCAGAACTGACCATTATTTAGTACCAGTAAATGTCAATTATCTTTATGCCGCTTTGTTCTTATATACAAATTTTTAGTGCTACATTTAGTTCCAAGTAAAGATTATCCTGTTAATATACACCAAGTCATTGTCAATTTATGGTTTGGGTTTACATCACTCCCTACAGATAATTAATCCAACTATTTGTACAATATGTACCAAACATTATATTTTCGCATCCTCAAGGACCTCATCTATTTTGTATTCCAATTAGTTCAGCTATTTTATATAGTCCTAGTGTCGGTAGTTTATCTTTTAAGCTGCTTTGTTCTTATTTGCATATTTTTGACATCGATTTACAAGTCAAAATGTTCTCATTGATATACTTCAAATCGGTGTCAATATACTATGCGCGCTTAAGAGTCCACTTCCTCACCATTTTCCTCAATCCTCACAAAGGAAAGAGCAGCTAAACACTAACCTTCTGTTTGAAAAAATTCACTGTTAGTATTATACACCACTTTCTTGGGGTGCCTTTGTGTTCCATAGGGATTTCCACAGAAACCTGAAATCACTGCCATAGGTTAGGCACTCATAGTAAGATTATCTTTTGTGCTACGTTAAAGGCTCCGATTGACTTAATTTGCTCTATAAATGTTGAGTCAGGATAGACTTTATGAGTTGGAAAACCATATCGAACTTCACTGAAACAAACTATGAACAATGCTTCCTCACTCCATATATTAGGAAAGCGGAAGTATCTCCATTAATGGATCATCAGGGAATCTTTATGTTTGACACACTTTGTCTTTGGCAACCACGCCAAACATTCTAGTAGGAGAGGAAGATGGAGAACCAATCATTTATGTCATAGAATAGGGTAATGCAAGGACTTGCCATTGTTCAAAATTCTTAACAGCTCCCTTTTTAAAAATGGAGCTTTTAACAGCTCCTAGTAATGACAACCTTGAATTACCATTTAGGCACAGAGATGTGATATGCAGATTTTGGCTGTCATGATACCTACGACTTTGTGGTGTACACAGATGCTTGCCACACTCAGTATGTTTCAGTTAAATTGGTCAATAAGATTTGCAGCTTATCTGGGTTGTAGGTCGAAGGACAATGAAATGTTTAGGGGTTGTGTATTTGGGTGAGATTTAAGAAATTATGAGCGTAGGAAGCTTATCACAAACAATTTAGAACTGATTGATGGGATGGTTATTTAAATCTGAGAATACAACAACATGAAGTGTGATCATTAAAAGATGGGGATCAGAGATGAAACAGCCTTCTTTCTTACAAGTAGGATGTCCTTTGAGTTAACAAACCATGTGGGTCAACAGTCTCTTTTTATCAGAACAAGTGATGCCATGTTGCAAATAATTTGCCCTTGTTTCCTTAATGGCCCCTCCGCTATCTTGCTCAGCTGGAGTTAACCTTTAAAATGGAATTGCTGATTGAGTTTTAAGAGAATTTTGGCAAAAGAAATCCAATACTTGAAGAAATGAGGAGAAATTCGGCACGAGAGCACAAGATATCTTTCTCTGTTTCGATTATTCATTATTCTTTGAGTGCAGTTACTGCTCAAAATGGTAGTCCATTTTTCCATTTTGGGAATTGTTTCTGTAAAAACTAATGCGTTGTTAGTCGTGCCAATTGCTATTCGGTTAAGATTCCGTAAATTGGATAAAAGATGATATAAACTGTTCTCATTCGTATTTTCCTTTGTGAACAGGGTATGTATCCACGAGTCACCTTATCCTTGTATCTCCATATCATTCATATTGGTGTGAGGTGACCTAGTATTGCAGTTCCTCTTTGACTTTCTTGGTATGTAGAGGAAAAATGTTCATCGAAGTCATGAGGGTTATGTCTGCCATTGGAATATGCACTTAAAACTGATGTAGTGAAAACAGCACATACTAATTCTTTAGTGTTATCTCGAAATGCTATAACTACTTGGAGATGTTAAATCTGTCATTAAGTACAAATTGTTGTCATCACGGCAACATTTTGAAACTAGATATCATAGATTGGAAAAAGGGGGTGGGGGGGATTCTTTTCTAACAGTAGATTGGTTAATCTTCTTCTGTCTGTTGATGCAGGTAAAACTAAGATACTATGTTTAATATTCCTCTTCAAAGAACTATCTTTACATGACATTGGTTTAACTCTTGTTTTGGTTTCTCAACTTCCTGTAGAATGAGCATGACAAAATCCGAGAGCTATCTCAACAACTAGCAGCTGAGAAAAAGCGATCTGCAACATATAAGAGGCATTTGGAAATGATATTCGAGCACATTGAGGAGCACAATCAATCTTTGTCCAAGAAGATCCAAGATATTGTACACAATGTAAGGGAGATGGAGTCTAGAGATCAACATCATCATAGATAGTTTTAGCATATTTTGCTTGTTAATATCAGAGTAGAGAAATGGCAAAATGAATGTAGAACCTATCTAAGTAAAGATCACAATGACTACTATCTTGGGCTGCCAAATTTTTTTTGGTTTATACTTTTCTTTTTCTTTGGGAAGAACATGAAATTTATAAATCAGTTCATAGTGCATTTTCGCCTTTCGTTTTCATTTTTCATTTTGGGTAGAATTGTGGGACAATAGGATCAATAGGTCTCAGAATGTCTATATCTGGTGCAGCCACTGTAATATTCTTTAGGGAGGTTGAATGTCTCTACAAACGAACCCTTTTCCATTTTTGTAGAATTTCAAGCTTATTTCATTAGATTTTTGCACTTCTTGTTCTACAATCGGTAAACTGTATCTCAGCTTATGTTCTGTAAATTTAAGCCCGATGATGTATAATGAATGTGTAGTATGTAGTTGTTGCTCCCAAACGCACACGCAAGTATACGTGGTCGACAAGTAATAAAGTGATAAATCGAGTATCGTTCCCAGGACTATTGTTACGACTGAATTCTAGCAAACAATTTCCTAAGAACTATTCAGGGATCTTTTTCCAATGGTTGAGATTTTTACTAACTAAATGCAATAATTAAAAGCAAATAACTGAAGTCAAGTAATAGAGCAAATTCTAAGTTGTTATCAATAAGAGAAAACGGTCCAGGGTCAGAGTTACGAACAATCCAGTTGAGTTTTCCAATTGATTCCACTCCTCGAATCCCTGATTACTAACTAACAGATTAAATGTACCCGTGAAAACCTTTCGATTCTTCACAGTTTATGCAGGCTACTCCAGTCCCTATATGTCTATGGGTTGAATCACGTGCACGCATTAACGGATTCTGTGATTAGTTAAGCTAGGCGAGCAAGTATATGTCTATCTTACTCACAAATTGGTTCCCCGATGCCCGGGTTCACAATCTAGCCCTACTCTTTCTTATTGCATTCATAAATTCCCTCTTCCGAGTTCAATGTAAAAACCATAGATAATGCCTAATTATTGGGCCCTAATAATTAAACAAGTGAAATCAAGAAAGAATAAATAATCTGTTATGGGATTCAATATATGGAATTCAATCTTCAAACATCAACTTTCATGAAACACTCTAACCCTAGAACGAAGGATTTAGCCACGCATACTCATAATCACAACACAAGAATTCATGTAAGAAATATCATATATTGTAATAGATGATGAAAAGGAATTAAACCCTTAGTTCCAAGTGTAAGAACTCCAAACTTGCTATTAGAATTCGACCTCCCCTCTCTAGAACGAAATAAATGAGGTTTTATATTGTTTACAAATTGCTAGGATAAGTTAAACCAAAGCCTAATCTAGTTGGGAGAACTTTTGTCTCGTCAGCCTCAAGGCTTTCTTGGAGCCACGCCTCCACCATAGCCTCCAACTCTTCAGAGCTTTCTTGAGGCCTTGCTCTAGTATAGCTTCCAACTTTTCCATTAACTCTAATTTGCTTGTTCTTGCCTTGAATTCATCCGCACTATTCCTAAAATCACAAATACGATAAGTGAGCATAAGAAACACATTTATCACATATAACGAGCGCATAAAGTACTAAAATGTGAGAATATATTAAGGTAAAATAGGCAAATATTGCCAAACATCACCACCCTACACTTAGACCTTTACTCGCCCTCGAGCAATCATCAAAAACTAATTCCCAACTAGATCCTAACACTTAATAGAACAGGTCTACCTATGATTATGGTTGATACCGACCATTAGACAAGTGCATATACATACCATGTGACCCTCAACACATGCCACAAATTCACCAAGTTTTAAAATACTAGAACGACCAACCCAAGACATCTCAACCTCAAAAATCGACTCAATGAAACCAAGCTTTCACAAAATCACACCCATTCACTCAACCAAGAAGTCAAAATTTCACCTATCTCGTGCAAACCATGTGCCCTCACCAAATCAAGAGAGCGTCCCAAATGTCACACAAAGAATATATTTCAAGAATAAATGAGGGACATAATATAGGAAGAATTCACTTGCTCTCACAAGAAGTTCACGTGCCACACACAACGTACCATAGGCTTGCCGTAGTGTAGAACTCCACTAATGTAAGATCGCTCCAATCGGGATTAACTAGGACTTTAAAGGTTGTAATGTAGGCTAAAGGACGGGTAGGATATATATGGATAAATAGTGACTACCTCCCTAAGCACTTTAATACATCACTTTAATTTTTATTTTCACCATTCTTTTCAAAACCAACCAAGCAACCATCCAAAAATACACAAGAAATTTCCTCTCAAATTCAAGCAATTAGCAACTTTACTTTTGCACACTCACTAGCAAGGATTGAGGTTTTTCTTTTCTTTCTTTTGTTTTCTTCTTTTTTTTTTTTTTTTTCAATTTCATTTTTTTTCTTTTCAATATTTTTCTCAACCTTGCCAATGATTCTCTCTTTTTTTTTTTTTTTGTCAAAATGCACCATATGTTTTCTTTCATCGGTTCCACTCAAAAACCACCCAATCATCCAACCACAACTCCACAAACAATCAAATATTTCCATTAAAGTGCTACAGGGAGTAAGGGTTCAAAAAGAAGATAATTAAGAACAAAAGGGGTAAAGCTTGAAATGTGGGTGCCAACAAAAAGGTCAATATGCTCAAAAGGGCTTAAGAAGGGTAATATTCAAGGGTAGGTTAATCAAGGCTAGAAAGGCTTATCAAAGAAACGCCTGTATCATCTCTCGACTAGAGCAAACCTAGGATTTCGCTTTGAACACACACGGGACAAGTTCTAGACATCAATATGTGGCACGGAACATAAGAAAGGATACTCACAACTCACATTGCACATGGTTCACTAAAGACGGTTTCATTCCAACTCTCGGTTAAAGCAAACAAGATGCAACTATGGAAATTTAAGCACTAAGGCACAATAGTTCACAAAGACTCAAGTAGTTGAACCTAAGCGTCTCTTCATTCACATTTTTTCTAGGCATGCATCACAATTTTAAAACAAAAAAGAGATTCACAAATAGCACATGCTCAAGTCCAAATCCACCGGTATCAAACAAACCAAAGGCACCTAGCATTCTATCAATTTTTCTAAAGTACTCTACTAATTACTACTACTAAACTATACCTAAAAAATAAAAATTACCCGGTTCAAAGGTCTACCCATGGAAAAGAACCGAGACCATAAGAAAAACAATGGGGTGGATGACTGTACCACTAACTAAAACTAAAAATAAAATCTTTTTAGAATTTTTCATTAGTTTTCTATTTTTTTTTTCATTTTTTATATACTAAAGCAAGAAATAAATAAAAATAAAGTCAAGTGACAAAAATAAAAATTGTGAAAATTAAATTCCTAAAGGTACAATCATCCATAACCTCAAAATTTTGGAAGTTTCCCCCCACCCCACACTTAAAAGCAAGCAATGTCCTCAGTGCGAACAAAACTAAAGTGCAAGAGTGAAAAGAACTTCCCTGAAGGCCCACTGGCCTAGGTCTCATCATCTGCATCCTCAGAGTCCTCCCGCTTAGTATGTGTGGGAGTGTCAACATCAGCAGCTACCGGAAAAGTAGTGGTAGGGGCAACTGCCTGAGCCCTCGAAGAATCTCTAGGCCTATATGGTGGAGTGCGCGCATCCTCCTCCTCTTCCTCTTCTTCACCATCTTCCTCTTCAGTCCACTCTCTCTCGTCACTACCAGGATCCGCCTCAACCACATCAGAATCCGTGTTCTCATCCTCCCCAGGTGGCAACTCTACGGTCTGCGTCATGCCCAATAGCCTTTTGGATGACTCCAACAATGGAAGCTGGCGATCAAGGGCTGCCATATCCATGCCCGCATTCTTTGCCAAATATTCTATCATTAAGTATATGAGGCCCTCCAAGTTATCGTGCACATCGTGTCACTCCTCATTGGACATTTTGTAAACATTTGCACTCGGGTTCATCACTGTAGAAATATTAGACTTTCTCTCCAAGGCCGGGACAATCCTATCACCAACTGTATCAACAGGAACACCTTCTTTCATCAAGTACTGTGTGAGTACACCAGCAAAAGGCAACCACTTTGACTTGTTTGTGCGTGTCTCCTTCATAGCCTTGAACATATAATACCCAATGTTGACAGGTTTCCCTGTCATGAAGAAGTAGACTATGCACGCCTTCACTTTAGTCGCATCAGTAAAGTGGTCAGAAGGAAACATTCGTGCATTGATCACTTTGATCCAAACTCGGGCTTCCTTTTGAAACCTACAAAATTGCATAGATTTGTGTCGGCCCGTTTGCTTCTTTCTGCCCCACCTATGGCTCTCATCACTACCACATAAGGTTTGCCTCAACGCCTTGTAATCCGGCTTGCGAATGAAGTCCCGCAAGTCGTCAAGGTCATGATCCTCCACACCTAAAAAGGTGCAAAGGGCCGATGCATCTAGCCTCACAGATTTCCCTCGAACTTTCACTAGCTCCTCCGGTTGCTCCACGTCCCAATTGGCATATAATTCCATCACGAGATCAAGATTGGCATCCCCCGGACTATAAAAAACAGATCCCCATTTCATGGTGTGAATAGCATCTCTTATACTTCTAAACTGCCTCATCAATTTAGTTTCATCAATGGCGAGTTCGGGAATGTAGCCGACCAACTTGAAATTTTTATACCAATCCACGCTCTCCTCCTTCTTCACAAATGGCAATCCAAACTGTGTTTTCCCCCCGGGTCGCGGAATAGTGACCGCACCCTTTGGCATCTTTGGTTTTGCCTTGCTCTTTGGTTTGGCCTTGGCCTTAGCCTTGCCCTTAGGGGCTTTACTAGTCGAGGCGACTCCTAGCTTTTGTCGTGGTGTCGCCGGTGTCGCAGAGGAAGAAGAGGCTTTTTGTGTTGTTTTAGCCATAGTGCCTGCACCATAAAGTTCTATCGTTAGATTCCAATACACATAGACGCTTGAAGCGCCTTGAAGTAGCATGTTAGTGTCCTGGTACTCAGACTTCCCAGGGATAATCATGAAACAATTCAATCCATAGCTAGTGTACGCTTAAGCAATGTGCGCAAATGGTGAGCGAGCACCCCACACTTACACCTAACTATATTATAATAAACAAAGCTACTTGACGACACTAACGCAACAAACTTAACCAAGGTAAAAATTAACGGGGCAGCGGTACGGGGAACAAGCCGGTATCAACTCATAGCAAGTGTAACAATGGTGTATAGCTTAGTGCGTGCTTTGAGCAATTCAAATCCCACACAATCGTGATCAATTCTACACTTTTAGAGCATCAAGTAGTTCAAGTTATGCCTACAAAGCTTTATGTTACTCAGACTTCACATAATTGAAACGTTTAGTCACTTAGGCAATTCATCAAACATGTGGTGTGCTCTGAGATTAATTTCAAAGTTTATTGATATTTAAAAGTATTGAACCCTCCCAAATTTTTGGGAGATCACTTTTAGAATCCAAGCACATCTCAACACTAATTACAATTAAAATAATCGAACTACGCTGCCCAATTTACATTAAACATTAATGCAGCTGTGACTTGAAGCACAGTGATGATGTTGTGACAGGGAATTAAAACTGTGGAAGGGAACAAGGAGCGGGGAACATACCTGAGCAATCTTTGGATTAATACAAAAAGAATTGGATTCCGAATTGATGTTGTTAGGATGTTGTTTTATGCCCTAGGTAATTATTTTGTGTTGTTCTCTGTTTTTGAACGTGAAAGAGACTGAAAGAGGGAATGGAATCCGTGTTTATGTTTAAATTTTTCGCGGGTCAACGGGTCAATCTTGAGTTGACCCGCAAATTCCAGTTGAAACTTACCTGAAGCGACGCTTTGAGAAAGCCCTGCGTTGAGCGAGTCCACTGCCTAACCCAAGGCGATGGCAGGAGCGACGCTGGGACTTTGCTTTGTGTGCAGTGAAAGCTTACCTGAGGCGACGCTTGGTGAAAGCTGCGAGCTTTTGGAGCTCACTGATCAACCAACAGCGATCATAGGGGCGAATTCAGAACAATTTAAAGTGTTATTTTTATCCAACCTCACAGAGGATCGGACGGATTTACACTTTAATTCATAATAGATAAAATATATTACGCAGTTCCAACCTCACAGAAGACTGGTCTATTTTACGGATTTTTACATGTATCATATTTGCTTCCGATGTTTTTGATTAAATGTGGCTTAATTTAATATTTACAAAAGCGCAATTCAAATTAAATCAAGAAAATTACTAAATTTACATTTAAACATTATTGGGGCTTAACGTTAAAGGACTGAAATTAATTGAGCTAGGTTCGCAAAATTTTTGGTCCACTTAGTCTATTGTAGCCTTAAGCTTAAAGGCTGAAACTAAAGAGGGCTAGATTTGCAAAAATATGTAGGCCCATTTTTCTTCAGATTCACGCCGCAATTTATGTTTAAGGACAGAATTGCACTTATGTCCTCTTTTGCATACTTCTTTCAAGTTTTAGCCAGATTTACAAATTTTTGAATTTCTGCACTTATTTACTGCATTTTTTTGGATTTACACTATTGTCCATTATTTTACAATCTTTACGAAAATGTCCTGGTTTAGCTCATTTGCCTAATCCTTAGTTAAAATTGCCTATCTCTGCAAATTTTATTCTAACGAGTTCCTGTACGATTTATTCTTTCAGTTTTCTTACAAGTCTTTTTTTTACATCTATAATTTTAAATTTAGCATATGAGTTTTAAGAAAATCCAAAAGGCAATTTATGATTTCTATACATAAAACGAAACAAAGGAAACAACATATCTCTTAAAAGTATCACATTTATATATCAAATTTCTAACATATTGAATCCTAAACATAACATACATCATTCATGTGTACTAAAAAAAAAGAAGGTAGGAAATAAATACCTAGTGAAGTAACTTTCAAAAGTTTTGCAAAGATTCAGCCAAGCAAACAAGCTCCCACCAACAGGTCCAACAACTTTACCATACCAAGCAACAAATAGCCACAAATGACAACCCTTTTGAAATAATAACCTAGACTCAAGCCCTTCTTTTCTTACTATTTTTTTCCTTTTCTCTTCTACTGCCTTCTTTCTTTCTTTTATTTTTTTTCAAAAAGTTTTTCTATTCCTTTATATTTTTCTGATCTGAAAAATGTTGGTTGTTCAAAGTAGGTGAGAAGTTAATGTTGTATGTAGTTAATGAAAGGGTAGAGTAAATGCACCCCTTTTTATATATCCAGATTCCTCACAGAGCTGTTGGACTTATTGGCATTAAATTGCCAGGTCCACAATATGTCCAAACAAAAGACTCCAGGCGTGCTAGCCTTTCTCCTTTGCATTTAATGCAAGGCTGATTAAAGAGGGAGAGTAGAGTGTTGGCAAGCAAAGAGACAAAAGCCCCCATGTGAGACTTTAAAATTTTCAGCCAAAAAGTGAGAATCCTATGTTAAAGTTCCTTGTTTCAAGCTGACTGTTGTACTTTCATTTTGACCCCCTTTTTTCAAGTCTTAACATTCAGCTTTCTAGGCTTAGTTAATGAAACAAAAAACAACCAAACTAAATTTATGCTTCTGGACTAAGCATACTCATATCCAAGATTCAACTACCTATTTTGTTCTCTGTGAGCTTCAAGCCAATCCTGGTACAGATTCATTAACACAAGAACACACCAGATTTACCAATATGCATTTCATTCTAACAGGGAACAAGCAAGCCATTTACATACTTAACTAACTAAAGCAAAATAGAACTAAGCATACAACTTGATACTCATGCACAATCTTCCATTGTTTAAAACTCACTCACCGAAAGTGCACCTACAACACATTTATACTTGAACAGAACTAAATGCCATAGAACTTAAACAAACCAAGCAACTATCTAACTTCACTTTGAATGGAACTGAACAACTTGAACATACTATTCTAGACAGGCTGCATACATACACATACAACATCACATGAATATGCCTTGAGCAGATTAAACGACAGAAACAGAATGCTCATGCTTGAACGCTGACTCGTAAACAGGAACATACTTCAAACACGCTAATTCAATTGAATGCTGGACAAATGTCGAGTTCACAAGCTTCTAAGTTTAAACTAACATGTTTCCAACTAATGCCAATGTACAAATGGACTACTTCTACATGCCAACACTAAACTAGATAACACTTAACATTTAACAAATCTAATCAAGCAGATAAAAGCGAGGGGTAAGGATGAAACCGTTAAGACAAAGTAATATCACCATCACGCCTAGTTAAAGCCGCATCCACTGTGTCGCTGCTATATCCCCGCTCTAAACAATCATCGCCGCGCCTCGCATTACAGTCCTCACTATCACAATCAGCCATTGAAACTGCCTCACCAAGAAACGACAGAGCATCGCCATCGTCACTGCAACGTCTCCGCTACTGCACTACTCTTGCCATCATAGGACATCACAATACACCATTCACAACCAAACATACACAACCCCACTGCCATAAAACAGCCCTACCATCATCTACTTACTCGACTTCCTTCACTTCGCCATCGACAACGCTGCATCGCCAACCTAGATGTCGTAGCTGCTGTACCACTACCATGGAATCAAAGCCGAAACAACCACCCTTTCTCGTTCTAATTGAAACGACCTCATTTGGGGTCGTCTCAACTAGAACAAGAGAAGAGTGGAAGATAGAAGCACGGTAAATACACGAACCAAGACAAAGAAAAGGTATCCAGGTCTGTTTTCCGTTCGGTTTCAAGCCGGAGGAGGATTTCGGCCAATTGGTATTTACGACGAGAACCTGGAGAGGAAGACGGGCCTGGATATGTAAATTTTGGCCGGAGGAAACCAAAAAATCACCGGAGTAGGAACTTTAAAACCCGATCTACGAAGAATGAACGAGAATTTGGCGAATCTAATGGTGGATATGTGACGAGGGGACTTAGGCAAGTTCGGAGATGTAAAATCATAACTTTCCGCTGGCGGCGGCCGGTGGTTTGACGACGGAGAACCGGCGGAGAAGTGGTGGGGCGATTTCCGGTGGGGTCTGTTAAAAATGGCAAGGGTTTGCCTTAGATGTGTGAGTTTGTGGAGAAATGCCAAAAATGGCAAAGAAAACTGATTTTGTATGAAGTGATATGGGCCGGGTTAGATGGGAGTTGGGTTGGGCCAGAGGATATGGGCTGATTTCTTTTGATTAATAACCATTAACCTATATAGCCAATTAAACTAAAGTCAACACGAAATAACAATCAATTACTAGATAAAAGCATAATAACACATAAAATGTCACATTGACACTAACCACACATGATTCTGTTTTTTCAATAACTTTCTTGTATTTTTATCTAATAAATTAAATTAAACGGCTAAATAAAGGCTAGAACCTAGCAAAAAGAATCACACAACAATTAAAACAACTATTTTATGTATTTTGGTATTTTAGGTGCCAAAATTAGGTGATTACAGCTGCCCCTCTTTGTTCAAGAACATGAAGAGTTTTCAGACAAAAGATGTAATCGATAACTAATTTTGGCTTTTTCGGTTCTAGCCGAGAATACGCTTGCAAGCTTGTGACCGTACCTTGAATTTCAGTTCTAACCGAGAACAATGTTACCTACATATCCTCGGACTAAGGAATCAGGTCAGTGTAGTTCCTTACGTGCGGTAGCTGGGACTACCGCATTCAAACAGACGCTAGACTCACTAAGACAACACCAGACACTCTAGGCTACTAAGACAAACTAGAGACTCTTCTAGAGACACTTGGGGCTGATACTAGACACTCTTAGGCACTGAAAGGCTGTTGTTGCTGAGTACTGGTCGCTTGCTGGTGGTCGTTGCTTTTACAAAGAAAAATGGAATTACAACACTGAAAAATGTAAAAGTTACAATTCCTAGACTACTCTTCATGCTTCCCAAGCTGATGAACTGGTCTGAAGCTCCCACTAATCAAGTGGGTTTTGAAAACATGAAATTGCCGCTCGGGCGGGCTTTAACTTGAATGTTGAAATTGCCGCTTTGACGGGCTTGACTTGAATGTTGAAATGTCGTTTTGACGGGCTTTGCCTTGAATGTTAAAATTGCTGAAGCTTGCAATTGCCGCTCGGGCGGGCTTTAACATGAAGCTGGGGATGGTTGTTATCTTTGAGTGGGACCAACTTGAAAAGTAAGTGGTTGCTATCTTTGAGCGCAAATGACTTGAACTGAATGTGAGTTCTAACTTCTAGCAAAACTGACTTGAAAAGAAAATGATCGCTATCTTTTAGCAGATCTTGACATGGAAAGGAAATGACGCTATCTTTTAGCGGGAATGACTCGAAAAGGAAATGATCACTATCTTTTAGTAGATCTTGACATGAAAAATAAATGATGCTATCTTTGAGCGAACTGACTCGAAAAAGAAATGATCGCTATCTTTTAGCAGATCTTTGACGTGGAAAACAAATGACGTTATCTTTGAGCGAACTGACTCGAAAAAGAAATGATCACTATCTTTTAGTAGATCCCGACATGAAAAAAGAAATGATGCTATTTTTGAGCGAAACTGTCTCGAAACGGAAATGATCGCTATCTTTTAGCAGATCTTGACATGAAAAGGAAATAACGCTATCTTTGAGCAAACTGACTCGAAAAAGGAAACGATCGCTATCTTTGAGCGAAACTGACTCGAAAAGGAAATGATCGCTATCTTTTAGCAGATCTTGACATGAAAAGAAAATGACGCTATCTTTGAGCGAACTGACTCGAAAAAGAAAATTGATCGCTATCTTTTAGCAGATCGTGATATGGAAAGGAAATGACGCTATCTTTGAGCGAAACTGACTCGAAAAGGAAATGATCGCTATCTTTTAGCAGATCTTGACATGGAAAGGAAATGACGCTATCTTTGAGCGAGAATTGACTCAAAGAGAGAATGGAGTTCCGTCTGATATCTGGCGCAACTACCCCAATTCAAGTGGTCCTAGCTCTTTCTTGGCAACATAGCAAATGTCACACTTACTTTCTGCATCGTGGATACACCCTGTTTCGGATCTTGCAAATAAGCTTAGTGACTCTTGTTCTATTCTTCACACTACTGTGGGATAACGCCTAAAGCTTCTCCAAAATATATCCACTCTTCATGATACAATTTTGGTATGTCGTCCTTCCGGCCTGATGTGCGGTGCTGGGCTCCAATTATCAAGGTCGGTCATGACTCGCTGAAACTTTTCCATTGTCGAGGGTGTGCTCTGCTCGCTGAAATTAAACCTGAATCCTGAAAGAGAGAGTTTTGCAATTTTCTTTTGTTGCTCATGTGAGGTTAGCGCTGAAAAGGCGAGGAATTAATGGTGAGGCAAGATGTACAAAAAAATAATAAAAAAAGTTTAAGGGCGAAAGTCGTTTGGACAGGGAACATCTTTCTGAAAAGGGAAACTTATCTGGCAATATACTGGCGGCCTTGATGATCATGACATGTATCTTGGATGATCTCGTCCGACCAGTACCACTTGTTTGTTGAGAGTTGTTCCACAGAAGATATTAAACCATAACCAAGTTGAGGTGACTCTCAAGTCGACTAGTAGCGCCCTTTTGGGTTTCGCCAACTAGCCTCTCTCTTTAATCTTTTCCCTCTCTGTTTGTCTTGCGGCGCCTTCTCAGGTTTTCACCGACAAGACTTCTTTTTTTTTTCCTCTTTTTTTTTTCTTTTCTTTTCTTTTTTTTTTTTCAATTCAATTTACAAGACAAACATCTCTTGACTTACTGTTTAAAATAAAATGGGGCGCTTTGTTTTCTTCCTTGACTTCGAGACTGGTATGCCAAACATCTCATGAAACGTGTGAATAGATGATACAAAAATGATAGAAGTTTGTTTTTATTTTATTTTATTTTATTATAAAATAAAATAAAAACAAACTTCTGCCCCAGTTTAGCATAAAGGGGGATCTAAATTTGTTTTGATGTTGGCCGCAAACTTGACGGAAAGGTTTGCATCAATACAAAGCAGGAAAGAATGAACTTTTCACTGTTACGAACACAAAGAAAGTGGGGAGAGATATTGAATTTCCTCCATTCTCTTAAAAATGAAAACAACTTCTGCCCCAGTTTAGGATAAACTGGGGTATTTGATTTTCTTGACATAACCCGCAAGCCTGGAGGCAAACTTTGTGCGGTTAAAAGAAGACAGGGAAAGAGGAATTTTCTCTTGTTGCGACCGCACCGAAATGGTTGCCTACGTATCATTTTGAGAGGAATCAGGTCAGACATAGCTCTAGGCAAATGCCCAGATTTCTTTTTGATGCTTTTCAGTTTCATTTCATTTTGGTACAATTATATTGATTCCAACTGAGAACATGCCTCAAAAGTACAATGTTCAAAATGCTAATAAGGGATACAATTTGGGATAGCAAAAGAGAACAAAAGCCTTGCATTCATCCCGATTTGAAAGCCATCTTGAAATCAAATGTAGTACCTCTTGACCGCGTCTGCATTGATGGGTATTTCAGTTGTCCTGCCTTCCGGATCTGTAGGGTACAAGGCGCCATTTAGCAATACTTTCTTTACCAGGTATGGCCCTTGCCAATGTAGAGCAAATTTCCCTTTAGCTTCTTCCTGATGAGGAAAGATTCTTTTCAAGACTAATTGCCCTTCTTTTATGTCGCGGAGGTGCACTTTCTTGTTGTAGGCTCGGGCCATTCTTTGCTGATACAATTGACTGTGACAAACTGCATTGAGCCTTTTTTCGTCAATGAATGACAACTGTTCCAATCGGGTTTTCACCCACTCCGTGTCCTCAATCTCTACTTCCACGATGATTCTGAGAGTCGGTATTTCAACTTCAGCGGGTATGACTGCTTCAGTTCCATATACCAATGAATACGGAGTTGCACCTATAGAAGTGCGCACAGTTGTGCGGTAACCAAGCAAAGCGAAAGACAACTTCTCATGCCAATCACGAGATCCTTGTATCATTTTCCTAAGGATCTTCTTGATATTCTTATTGGCTGCTTCAACCGCACCATTTGCCTTTGGTCGGTAAGGTGTGGAATTTCGGTGCATGATCTTGAATCATTCACACACATCATTCATTAAATGACTGTTCAGATATTCCGCATTATCAGTGATGATGGTACTTGGGATACCAAAGCGACAAATAATGTTAGAATGAACGAAATCCACCACGGCTTTCTTGGTCACAGATTTGAGAGTGACGGCCTCAACCCATTTGGTAAAGTAATCTATCACAACCAAAATGAATCTGTGCCTATTTGATGCTTTTGGTTCAATAGGCCCGATAACATCCATCCCCCATGCTGTAAAAGGCCAAGGGGCCGACATTGTGTGCAACTCTAAAGGTGGTGAATGTATCAAATCACCGTGTACTTGGCATTGATGACACTTTCGCACAAAGGTAATGCAATCATGTTCTATGGCAAGCCAGAAGTATCCTGGCCTGAGTACTTTCTTAGGTAGAACATGCCCGCTCATGTGGGGTCCACAGATCCCCGAATGCATGTCATTGAGAATTTTCGCGGCTTCAGTTGCATCCGCGCATCTTAGTAGTCCTAGATCAGGTGTCCTTTTGTACACCACTCCGCCACCCAAAAAGAAACCACTTGCCAATCGTCGAAGGGTTCTCTTTTGATTGTTTTCTGCCATTGGCGGATACGTCCCGTCTTGAAGGAAGTTCTTGACATCAAAATACCATGGTTGACCGTCAATTTCTTCTTCAATCACATTGCAGTATGCATGTTGGATTTGGACCTGAATCTCTAACGGATTAATATGGGCTTTATCAGGATGGACAAGCATTGAGGCTAATGTAGCCAATGCGTCAGCCAGCTCATTATGTGTTCTGAGGACATGTCTAAACTTTAGAACATCGAACTTTTGGCAAAGGTCGTCCATACACTGCTTGTACATGATCAGCTTAAGGTCTCGAGTTTCCCATTCACCCTTCATTTGGCGTATCAAAAGATCTGAATCTCCGATCACCAGCAATTTTTTGATGTCGATGTCTAGAGCCATACGCAAACCCATTATGCATGCTTCATACTCAGATTTGTTGTTAGTGCAACTGAAGCGAAGTTGGGCAGCTGCCGGATAATAATGTCCCGTGGGAGAGATGAGGACTGCTCCAATGCCATGACCCTTTGAGTTAGAAGCACCGTCAAAGTACATTTTCCACACGTGCTCTTCTTCATTAATCAACTCTTCGAGCACATCTACCTCCTCGTCAGGGAAGTAAGTCTTCAATGGCTCAATAATCATCATCCACCAAATTTTCAGCCAAATGATCAGCTAAAGCTTGAGCTTTCATTGCAGTTCTGGTGACATAAACTATGTCAAATTCTGTGAGCAGGATCTGCCATTTTGCAAGTTTGCTTGTTGGCATTGGCTTTTGAAATATGTACTTCAATGGATCCATCCGGGTAATCAGATAAGTGGTATAGGACAAAAGATAATGTTTCAACTTTTGTGCAACCCAAGTTAGGGCACAACACGTCCTTTCCAACAAAGTGTATCTGGCCTCGCAATCTGTGAACTTCTTGCTCAGATAATAAATGGCCTGTTCTTTCTTTCCCGAGGCATCATGTTGCCCCAGTACGTAGCCAAAGGAGTTTTCATTGAATGACAAGTACAAAAACAATGGTCGGCCAGGCTCGGGGGGAACCAAAACATGAGGATTTGACAAGTATTGTTTGATCTTGTCAAAGGCTTCTTGGCACTCTTCAGTCCATGCAATTGATGCATTCTTTTTCAACAACTTGAGGATCAGCTCACATATTGTGGTAAGCTGAGCAACGAACCTACTGATGTAATTTAGCCTGCCTAGAAAGCTTTTGACATCCTTCTTGGTTCGAGGCGGAGTTAATTCTTGTATTGCTTTGATCTTCGCGGGGTCCAATTCAATACCTCGCCTGCTAACAATGAAACCTAACAATTTTCCAGCAGGCACACCAAATGCACACTTGGCTGGATTCAACTTCAGATTATACCTACGGAGCCTCTCAAAGAACTTTCTGAGATCTCTCACGCGGTCTTCAGCAGTTCTAGACTTGATGATCACGTCATCCACGTACACTTCTATTTCTTTATGCATCATATCATGGAAAATGGCAGTCATAGCTCTCACGTAGGTTGCTCCAGCATTTTTCAAACCAAACGGCATCACTCTATAACAATAAGTTCCCCAAGGTGTAGTGCCGTTTTTTATGCATCATCCTCATCCATCTGGATTTGGTGATATCCAGCATAGCAGCCAACAAAGGATTGTATCTCATGTTTGGCACAATTGTCTACGATAGTGTGAATATTAGGCAACGGGAAATTATCTTTGGGACTTGCCTTGTTCAAATCACGATAGTCGACACATATCCTTGTTTTTCCATCTTTCTTAGGAACCTGCACAACATTTGCAACCCCAGTAGTGTACTGAATCGATTGAATTACTTTTGCATCCAACTGTTTCATTATTTCATCATGGATTTTTTTGATCATATTAGTTTTGAACTTCCGTTGCATTTGTCTCACTGAAGGGAAACCAGGTTGAATTGGCAATTCGTGGACTATCAATTCGGAGCTCAGACCCGGCATCTCATCATATGACCATGCAAAAACATCCCGATATTCAAAAAGCACTTTCCTAATATCGTTCTTCACTTCAGGTTGGGCATACATGCTTATCTTGGTTTCCCTCACATCATCGGGGCTCCCAAGATTAACATCCTCTGTATCAGCCAAATTGGGTTTAGGCTTGCCCTCGTGGCGTTCAACTTCCAGGCCTATTTTAAAATCAGCCTGTTCCCCATCATATTCAGTATTGTTAACAGATTTCTCAATGTTTTCTTCATCACTTTCAACCTCAACTATGGTTATGGAGCCAAAATTAGATTGCAGTCCCTGGATGGACGATAAGTTCCTTGAACATGTCATGATATCAGGACCGGCAAATATATCACTACAGATAAATAAAAGTAGAATAAAATTAGGAATATGAACAGAGATTGAAGGAAAGCTTGGCTCTTAGGCCTTTCATTAATGAAAAAAGGTTTGAATTACAAAAGGAAAGATGAGCAAACTAATACACTTGGCATACAACCCTTAGAATATCCAAGTGCATTCAAAAGAAAACTGTAAAACAAAAGTCTACCAAGACCCCTTCCTGATGGGGAAGGGAGTTGCATTCCAGTTAATCAGGTGCACGTCCGGGCCAATGTACTGTATTGAAGCATTACTGGAGCCTTCACCCGACTGTACCATGCAAATTTCAAAAATGCCACCTAGATCAAATGGTGCATCCTTATTGTCTTCCACTGTGTTGACATTTGTAGCGACAACCTTTGGTTTCATGACATATCCCACAAAAGACTGAGTGAGACACGAAATTGGCTTTGGGAGAGACCAAACTTCCGACTTCTTTTTATTTGCTTGCTTGCGATCAGCTGCTTTTGGCTTGAACCCTAGTCCCCACGTGCCTTGCACGCCATTTGGATAAACTGGATTTACCCTGCCTTGTAGTGATGCTCCCAAACCCTTTCCAAATTGGAAACCATGCTTTAACATTTCAGATGCCATCATTATAGACGTCTCTGACACTCTTGGGATGGGTATAGGTTTCCCTTCTGTTACCTTTTCCACATACACCACATCAGAGGTTTGATACATGATGGTCGGGCGTGTGGTGACGACTTCAAGGGTTGGTACGTCCAGGCTATTATTAAACTGTAAGTCATCCTCTCCATAAACTACGACAACTTGATTATCCCAAGTGAACTTGACCACCTGATGAACTGTGGAGGGTACAACACAAGCCATGAGAATCCATGGTTGGCCCAATAACAGATTGTACGATGCATCCGTTTCCATGACTTGGAACTCAATGCTGAAGGTAGCGGGACCAATGGTTAACTCAAGATTGATGATGCCCAAAGATTCTCGAACTCCACCATCAAAAGCACGAACAACAGAGGAACTTGCCCTGATTTTGCTCATATCCACCCTTAGACTCTTCAATGTAGACAGAGGGCAAATGTTCAATCCCGCGCCACCATCTATTAGAACACGTGTGACATAGGAGTCTTCACACTTAACTGAGACATGAAGCGCTCGATTATGACCGGTTCCTTCTGCTGGCAGCTTCTCATCGGTGAACATCACATGATTAGTCTCAAATACTCTGCCAGCAAGTGCTTCCAGATTAGCCACAGTAGTTTGTTCAGGAATGTAGGCCTCACTCAATATTTTCAACAGTGCATTGCGATGTGCTTCAGAGTTCATAAGTAGAGACAAGAGTGATATCTGAGCTGGAGTCTTTCTCAATTGCTCGACGATAGAATAATCTGTCGATCTCATTTTCTTCAAAAATTCTTCAGCTTCTTTCTCAGACACCGGCTCTTTGATGGGTCCTTGGTCTTCTCGACCTGGCTTTGCCTTTCTCAATTCTTCCGGGGTAAAACATCTCCCGGACCGAGTTAGACCATTTACGTATGCGACAACCTCCATGATTTCTTTCCCGTTGTAAGAAACAATTGTCTTGTTCTAGAACCAAGGAACAGCCTTTGTACTTTTGACAGGGAGTTGCGCTGCTTGAGTGATGATAACCGGTTCACACTTCTTTGCCTTAACCTCGAAGACCGGAGTTTTCTGGCATGATGCCCCTTGCACAAATGTTGGTGCACTGTCATGAACTTTTTCCTGCTTTGCAACCGGAATTGTGAAACTTGGCTCAACAGCGGTATCTTGCTTTGCTTTGTTGACAACAGACGCACTTGACTTTTCCCCCGATTACAACAATAAATGGCTCAGGGCCTCTGATGTCTGGGAAGGGACAACCTGCCACAATCTGCTTGGCGGCTTTCCCTTTCATGTCCTCTTCTATGCATACCATCCCTACCATGTGTACATTGTTTTGAACATCATGAGCTGGTAAAGGATTTTGATTCACATTTTGTGTTTCATCCCCTACGACTTTTATCTGATTGTTATCTATCATTGCATGGATTGCCCTTTTGAGTTCCCAGCAGGATTCTGTGTCATGTCCAGGTGCTCCAGAATGAAATGCACAATGACGTGAATGATCAACTCTTCCATTGGGGTTCACTTTTCCTGGGATCGGCTTCAACAGATTGGCTTGTTGAAACTTTTCAAACAAATTAGTGTAAGTTTCCCCCAGTGGGGTGAACTGCCTTTTCTCTTGTTGCATGTTTCTCTGTTGCATGTTTGGACGAAAACCTTGCGGACCTGGTGGTCGATAAGGCATCTCCTGCTGAGCCGGGAATTGAGCATGTGCATGTTGATTGTTATATTGGACTGGAGCAGGGGGTGCACGCCAATGTGGACCAGAAAGCGGCTGAGCATAAGATGCTGCATTTACAGGGAATGAGATCTGCGGCATGGCAAATTGTTGGCCATGAGTTGGATAGAATTGTTGTGGCGGGGGTGTCTGAATGTACCCTTGACGGTCATTGTATCTTCCATAATTTCTTCTCGGTCCAGGACCAACCATTGCCACTTCATCTTTCTTTTCTTTCTTCTACCCAAAAGCACCTGACCCTGATTGCAATGCTTGGGTTGTGGCTCTCAAAGCTGTTTGGCTAACAATCTTGCCTGCTTTGATTCCTCTCTCAATCATCTCCCCAATTTTAAGTGCTTCACTGAACTGCTTCCTAATGGCAGAGGTCATCGCTTGGTAGTATGTTTCGTCGAGCACTTCGACGAATTCTTCAACCATCTTATCATCTGGGATCAACGGGCTCACACACGCCGCTTGTTCGCGCCACCTGTAGGCATACTCTCTGAAACTTTCACTTGGTTTCTTTGTTATCGTCTTTAAAGAAGAACGATCAGGAGCAGCCTCCATTTTGTATCCATAATGGTTTAGGAAAGCAGTGGCCATGTCATCGAAAGTGACCCACTTCGAAACATCTTGTTGCACAAATCATTCTGTTGCCGGTCCTCCCAAACTGTCAGCAAAGTATGCCATCAACAATTCATCCTTCTCGATGCCCCTCATTTTGTTAATGTAGATCTTCACGTGGATCCTTGGATCACTTTGTCCAGTGTACGGATCAAATTTGGGCACAACAAAACCTTCAGGCAATGGCACGTGAGGGAACAAGCACATATCTTTGTATGAAATATTGGTTTTACCCCCTTGCCCTTGTATGTTTCTCACAGTTTGCTCCAAGCTTTTCAATTTCTGAGCAATGTCATTCTCTTCTGTTTTTCCCAACCTCTCGATATCAACATGTGATTCTGGGTGGTGTCCCTGATCATACGACTCGGTTTGGCGGCACACATTACCCTGAGCTTGGTCAAATTGTTGATCACGGGCCCTTAACTGTGGGTCACTGTTTGATCTTTGCAAAGTGTGCCCTGCAGGAACGGTGAATGCTGGGGCAGAAACTTGGGGTTGGCCATGTCCATGCTGTGGGAATTGTACCCCAGGTTATACAGTAGAAGGTCCGGCTGCGTTGCCAGTTTCTGGATGTGGACCAAATCCCGGGGGGGTAACGAGGGTCTTCTACCACTGTGGATTGCCCTTGCCCTGGTGGCTGAGTATTTGTCATGAAACCAGCAGCACCTGGCGGAACAGGAGGTGCCTGAACTGCTGCCAAGTTACGAACCAGCTGCATCATCATTTCTTTCATGGTCGTGAAGTCCTCGGCCATCTTAGCCTGTTGCTCAGCCAAACGAACCAGCTCAGTGTTTTTAGTTTCCTCGGCCATCGTTGTTGGAGTGTTTTCCTGAAGAGGTGCTTCAACCACTTCTGGAACAGGCAGTGGTCCCTTGATTCTAGTGGAATAGGAATGTGGGGCCAGCACGGCAGCTGCTCGAGCTCTAATCAAGTCAAAACAAGTTAGTGCAACAAGATAGCATGGAACATGAATTTGCTCGTCGGCCTAACTAATGCCTAAGGTCGTTATGCGTCATCCCGAATTGGTTAACGGCGTAAGCCGAGTGTACCGACCGTATCCCCCAAAGATTGCTTACGTGCCTTGAGAAAAATCAGAACGAAATTGTAACTGGCACGTAATTAGAACCAGGACAAACTTGGATGATTTTTTTTTGTTTATTTTTTTTTGATTTTTTTAACCTCTTTTTCTAACACAAAAACATAATTTAGTCGAACGATACGGGACAGACTCAAAAATAAACTTCTTAACGTGATACACGAGTAAAAAGATATATACAAACTGACACATTAGGTGGGTACATCCGGACGATGAAAATAATGAGACTCGATATTTTAGCGGAGTCAGATTATTCCACGAGGATCGACGCAAAATATAACTTAGTTAATTGCAATTTATCGTCTGTACCCTGTCTTGACCTTGAAAAACACAATACAAAGTAAAGTGGGACCCTAAAATAACTTTTTTTTTATTAAAGAAAATTTAAGACTCAACCCGAGGGAAGTTCTAACGGAACTTAAGAACAGATTATGAAACAAACTATTATTTAGTTTTTTATCCGAAAGGTGATTCCAAAATCGGACACTATGACAACACAAATATGAACATAATTTTTGAAACAAACTCTTTGATCTAATTCGAAAAAGAAATCTTAGAGTATTTACAAAATTTGGCCATTACGACGACACAAAAACACAAAATATTACACGAATTAGATGAAAAATTAGTTTACAAAAATTGGCCATTATGACGGAGTAAAATCCGATAAATTATTTTTTAAAAATATGGACTTGATTTGGACACCGACTCAAAGACAAAAGGGTCCCAAAAATTTCGCCATTATGCCGGCACAAAACTATGACAAATTGTTTTCTAATACTTGAGACCAAAACCCGGGCACAAAATTAGACTCTAAAAGTACTTGAAAAAAAAAATCGCCATTATAACGGCGTAAAATGACAACTAAAGATATTTTGAGACACGAGACTAAACCTATTTTTTTCATTTTTAATCTCTTTTTTTTTTCAAAATTTAATATCCACCCCCGGTGATCGGTCAGCATAACGACCCTCTTTCTACAACAAATGCAACACATAAGATGCCAATAATGTATTTTTTGGGGACACGGGCCCATCTTGACACAAAGTGGTCAGCCTAGACAAGTGCAATACTGGCGTCCCGCACCTCATTAAGTCCAATATGATGCAGATAATTGGGCCTAAAGGTTTAACTCAAGGTGACACAACTGACTCAGTGTCTAGACTGGCTGAAGAACCCGGTGGACAAACCGGGCGAAAAGCGCATCAGGGCCATCCGGAGACAGTGTGTCCGGCCTAAAACCCCATCACGCCTTCCTCCTAAATCATGGGCAATTTAGTAAGAAAGTCCCAGATGCCACAAGCAATCTGGTAAGTGCACGTGTGCGTGTGTTTCAGAGACTCAGAGGGTTGCGGAGGAAGACAGATTATATACAGTTCAACAATATCAAAGCAGTAACATTCAACTTTTCATGTGATAACGGCAAGAATATAACAACCAAATATTTAATAAATTAAACATGCGACAATTTTATCAAAGCCGGAGATTCTAGTTTTCACCATCCCAGCGGAGTCGCCAAGCTGTCTCGCCCTAAAAATTAATTAACGAGTTGTTTATTATTTAAAAGCTCATGACTGGTATTTCAAGAAGGTACGAAATTATTTAGAGAACTCGTAGTCGCCACTTAACAAGTTTAAGGTGTGCCAAGTCACCAAAAGGTACCTTGGAACACCTTTGACTCGTCTAATGGTCTGCGTTTAGAGATTCGGGTAAGGTTCTCAGTTGACTCTCGGGAAGGTATTAGGCACCCTCGAGTACTGTGCCGAGCACAGTTGCTTTATTGTCGCAATTTTAATTTATTAAATATGGTTGTACTATTTTGCCGTTTGATTTGAATTTAAACTTTAATTCAGAAAAATTTAAAGTGTTATTCTTATCCAACCTCACAGTGGATCGGACGGATTTACACTTTAATTCATAATAGATAAAATATATTACGCAGTTCCAACCTCACAGAGAACTGGTCTATTTTACGGATTTTTACATGTATCACATTTGCTTCCGATGTTTTCGATTAAATGTGGCTTAATTAAATATTTACAAAAGCGCAATTCAAATTAAATCAAAAAAATTACTAAATTTACATTTAAACATTATTGGGGCTTAACATTAAAGGACTGAAATTAATTGAGCTAGGTTCGCAAAATTTTTGGTCCATTTAATTTATTGTAGCCTTAAGCTTAAAGGCTGAAACTGAAGAGGACTAGATTTGCAAAAATATGTAGGCCCATTTTGCTTCAGATTCACGCCTCAATTTATGTTAAGGACAGAATTGCACTTATGTCCTCTTTTGCATACTTCTTCCAAGTTTTAGCCAGATTTACAAATTTTTGAATTTCTGCACTTATTTACTGCATTTTTTAGGATTTACACTATTTTCCATTATTTTACAATCTTTACGAAAATGTCCTGGTTTAGCTCATTTGCCTAATCCTTAGTTAAAATTGTCTATCTCTGCAAATTTTATTCTAACGAGTTTCTGTACGATTTTTTCTTTCAGTTCTCTTACAAGTCTATTTTTTTACATCTATAATTTTAAATTTAGCCTATGAGGTTTAAGACTACAAAATCCAAAAGGCAATTAATGATTTCTATACATAAAACGAAACAAAGGAAACAACATATCTCTTAAAAGTATCACATTTATATATCAAATTTCTAACATATTGAATCCTAAACATAACATACATCATTCATGTGTACTAAAAAAAAGAAGGCAGAAAATAAATACCTAGTGAAGTAACTTTCAAAAGTTTTGCAAAGATTCAGCCAAGCAAACAAGCTCCCACCAACAGGTCCAACAACTTTACCACACCAAGCAACAAACAGCCACAAATGACAACCCTTTTGAAATAATAACCTAGACTCAAGCCCTTCTTTTCTTACTATTTTTTTCCTTTTCTCTTCTACTGCCTTCTTTCTTTCTTTTTTTTTTTCAAAAAGTTTTTCTATTCCTTTCTATTTTTCTGATTTGAAAAATGTTGGTTGTTCAAAGTAGGTGAGAAGTTAATGTTGTATGTAATTAATGAAAGGGTAGAGTAAATGCACCCTCTTTTATATATCCAGATTCCTCACAGAGCTGTTGGACTTATTGGCATTAAATTGCCAGGTCCACAATATGTCCAAAAAAAGACTCCCAGGCGTACTAGCCTTTCTCCTTTGCATTTAATGCAAGGCTGATTAAAAAGGGAGAGTAGGGTGTTGGCAAGCAAAGAGACAAAAGCCCCCATGTGAGACTTTAAAATTTTCAGCCAAAAAGTGAGAATCCTATGTTAAAGTTCCTTGTTTCAAGCTGACTGTTGTACTTTCATTTTGACCCCCTTTTTTCAAGTCTTAACATTCAGCTTTCTAGGCTTAGTTAATGAAACAAAAAACAACCAAACTAAATTTATGCTTCTGGACTAAGCATACTCATATCCAAGATTCAACTACCTATTTTGTTCTCTGTGAGCTTCAAGCCAATCCTGGTACAGATTCATTAACACAAGAACACACCAGATTTACCAATATGCATTTCATTCTAACAGGGAACGAGCAAGCCATTTACATACTTAACTAACTAAAGCAAAATAGAACTAAGCATACAACTTGATACTCATGCACAATCTGCCATTGTTTAAAACTCACTCACCAAAAGTGCACCTACAACACATTTATACTTGAACAGAACTAAATGCCATATAACTTAAACAAACCAAGCAACTATCTAACTTCACTTTGTATGGAACTGAACAACTTGAACATACTACTCTAGACAGGCTGCATACATACACATACAACATCACATGAATATGCCTTGAGCAGATTAAACGACAGAAACAGAATGCTCATGCTTGAACGCTGACTCGTAAACAGGAACATACTTCAAACACGCTAATTCAATTGAATGCTGGACAAATGTCGAGTTTACAAGCTTCTAAGTTTAAATTAACATGTTTCCAACTAATGCCAATGTACAAATGGACTACTTCTACATGCCAACACTAAATTAGATAACACTTAACATTTAACAAATCTAATCAAGCAGATAAAAGCGAGGGGTAAGGATAAAACCGTTAAGACAAAGTAATATCACCATCACGCCTAGTTAAAGCCGCATCCACTGTGTCGCTGCTATATCCCCGCTCTAAACAATCATCGCAGCGCCTCGCATTACAGTCTTCACTATCACAATCAGCCATTGAAACTGCCTCACCAAGAAACGACAGGGCATCGCCATCGTCACTGCAACGTCTCCGCTACTGCACTACTCTTGCCATCATAGGACATCACAGAACACCATTCACAACCAAACATACACAACCCCGTTGCCATAAAACAGCCCTTACCATCATCTACTCACTCGACTTCCCTCACCTCGCCATCGACAACGCTGCATCGCCAACCTAGATGTCGTAGCTGCTGCACCACTGCCATGGAATCAAAGCCGAAACAACCACCCTTTCTCGTTCTAATTGAAACGACCTCATTTGGGGTCGTCTCAACTAGAACAAGAGAAGAGTGGAAGATAGAAGCACGGTAAATACATGAACCAAGACAAAGAAAAGGTATCCAGGTCTGTTTTCCGTTCGGTTTCAAGCCGGAGGAGGATTTCGGCCAATTGGTATTTACGACGAGAACCTGGAGAGGAAGACGGGCCTGGATATGTAAATTTTGGCCGGAGGAAACCAAAAAATTACCGGAGTAGGAACTTTAAAACCCGATCTACGAAGAATGAACGAGAATTTGGCGAAACTAATGGTGGATATGTGACGAGGGGACTTAGGCGAGTTCGGAGATGTAAAATCATAACTTTCCGGCGGCGGCGGCTGGTGGTTTGACGGCGGAGAACCGGCGGAGAAGTGGTGGGGCGATTTTCGGTGGGGTCTGTTAAAAATGGCAAGGGTTTGCCTTAGATGTGTGAGTTTGTGGAGAAATGCCAAAAATGGCAAAGAAAACTGATTTTTTATGAAGTGATATGGGCCGGGTCAGATGGGAGTTGGGTTGGGCTAGAGGATATGGGCTGATTTCTTTTGATTAATAACCATTAACCTTATAGCTAATTAAACTAAAATCAACACGAAATAACAATCAATTACTAGATAAAAGCATAATAACACATAAAATGTCACATTAACACTAACCACACATGATTCTATTTTTTCAATAATTTTCTTGTATTTTTATTTAATAAATTAAATTAAACGGCTAAATAAAGGCTAGAACCTAGCAAAAAGAATCACATTATGTATTTTGGTATTTTAAGTGCCAAAACTAGGTGATTACATTTGCGTCTACATACAAAGCTCGGGTTGCCTCCCGAGAAGCGCCTTGGTTTATGTCGTGGTACGACGGTTACAATTCACGATTCTCGCAATGAAACGGAGGTACGATGATCCACCAAACCTCCCCAATATCGCTTTACTCTTTGCCCGTTCACTAAAAATGACTTCTCGGAATCCGGGGCTCTTAATTTAACCGCTCCATGTGCCGTAACACGAACTACCTCAAAGGGGCCCGACCATCAAGATTTCAGCTTTCCCGAAAATAATTTCAATCTAGAATTGAACAACAATACCAACTGGCCCGACTCAAATTGACGCTACTCAATGTGCTTGTCATGCCATCTCTTCGTCCGCTCTTTATACAATTTTGCATTCTCATACGTGTGGAAGCGGAACTCATCTAGTTCATGCAACTGAAGAATCCTTTTTTCACCTACCACTTCCATATCCGAGTTTAGCTTCTTAATTTCCCAAAATGCCTTATGTTCTAACTCGACAGGCAAGTGACAGGCCTTTCCATAGACCAACCTATACGGAGAGGTTCCAATAGGTGTTTTAAAAGCCGTTCTATAAGCCCAAAGAGCGTCATCGAGCTTCATAGACCAATCCTTCCTTGAAGTATTCACAGTTTTCTCAAGAATCTGCTTTATCTCCCTATTCAACACCTCCACTTGGCCACTCGTTTGAGGATGATAAGCAGTAGCTACCTTGTGACACACCCCATACTTAGCAAAGAGTTTATTGAACAATCGATTGCAAAAATGTGTACCTTCATCACTGATGATGGCTCGTGGAGTCCCAAAGCGAGTAAAAATATTTTTCATCAAGAACTTGACTACCACACTCGCATCATTGGTTGGAAGTGCAACAGCTTCCACTCATTTGGACACATAGTCGACTGCTACAAGTATGTATTTGTTGCCATTAGAAGGTGGAAACGGACCCAAGAAATCAATTTCCCAATAATCGAACAACTTAATCTCCAAGATGTTATTCAAGAGCATCTCGTGACGCCTTGAAATATTACCGGTTCTTTGGCAACGGTCACACTGTTTAACAAAGGCATGAGCATCCTTGAATAGAGTAGGCCAAAAGAACCCCGATTGAAGCGCAGCTGCCTATCACCACTATGATGACCACCATAAGGAGATGAATGACAACTCTGAAGCACTGAATCGACTTCCTCACTTGGGATACATCTCCTCGCCAGTTGGTTTGAACCAATTTTATATAAATACGGCTCATCCCAGACATAAAATATACTATCATGGAGAAGTTTCCTTCTCTTTTCAGTTGTAGCGTCAGGCGGATAAACATTACTCACCAACAAGTTCACCATATCAGCGTACCAAGGCACCTCGGTTACTTGCAGAGCAAAAAGTTGCTCGTCTGGAAATACTTCTTTAATCTCAGGCCCTTTATCTACATGATCTCTATTTTCCAGCCTTGACAAGTGATCAGCTACTTGATTCTCGGTCCCCTTGCGATCTCGAATTTCAATATCAAACTCTTGCAATAGGAGAACCCATCGAATTAGCCTAGGCTTGGAATCTTTCTTCTCAAACAAATATCGGATTGCAGCATGATCAGTGTAGACAACAACACGAGTGTCAACCAAATAAGATCTGAATTTATCAAAAGCATACACAACGGCTAGCAGCTCCTTCTCAGTGGTGGTATAGTTGGATTGGGCCGCATCAAGAGTCTTGCTTGCATAATAGATGGTGTGAAAGATTCTTCCAATTCTTTGGCCTAGAACAACCCCAATAGCATTATCACTCGCATCACACATTAATTCAAATGGCAAAGACCAGTCAGGAGCAATGATGATTGGTGCAATCACCAACCTTTTCTTCAATTCTTCAAATGCCTTGAGACAAGCATCATTAAACTCAAATTTCACATCCTTCTCCAACAACTTGCACATTGGATTAGCAATTTTGGAGAAGTCCTTTATGAAACGCCTATAGAAACCTGCATGTCCCAAGAAACTACGCACCCCCTTAACAGAGATAGGTGGTGGTAATTTCTCAATAGCCTCAATCTTCGCTTTATCTACCTCGATCCCTTGCTTTGACACCTTGTGCCCAAGTACTATGCCTTCTCGAGCCATAAAGTGACATTTTTCCCAATTCAGCACCAAATTTGTTTCTTCACAACGGCTCAGCACATTGTCTAAATTCTTCAAGCAGTCATCAAAGGAATCACCAACTACCGAGAAATCATCCATGAACACCTCAACAACTTTTTCCACCATGTCGGTGAAAATAGCCATCATGCATCGCTGAAAAGTCCCAGGAGCATTGCATAATCCAAACGGCATCCTCCTAAATGCATAGGAGCCAAATGGACAAGTAAATGTAGTCTTCTCTTGATCTTCAAGATCTATCACAATCTGATTCTAGCCTGAATACCCATCTAGGAAGCAATAATACTCATGCCCAGCAAGTCTATCCAGCATTTGATCAAAAAAGGGAAGTGGTCTTTCCTGGTGGCATTCAGCTTTCTATAATCAATGCAAATTCGCCACCCTGTGACTGTTCTTGTAGGAATCAATTCATTATGCTCATTCTTCACCACTGTCATGCCCCCTTCTTAGGAACACATTGCACTGGACTCACCCACTTGCTGTCAGAGATAGGAAAAATAATACCAGCATCGAGCCACTTGATAATTTCTTTCTTCACCACCTCCTTCATGATTGGATTTAATCTCCTCTACTGCTCTATAGATGGCTTATGGCCTTCCTCCAAAAGAATTTTGTGCATACAGAAAGAAGGACTAATCCCTCTAATATCAGCAATGGTCCAGCCAATAGCTCTCTTGCGCTCTCGCAGCACTTGTTGACACCCAATTTCGTCCCGAGATATAATTAGCGGCTAAATTATTTAAATGAGAATCAACTATCAAAATAAAATTAAAATTAGAATTAGATAATTAAAATTAATTAATTAATTTAATTAAAGTAAATTAATTAATTTCAAAAGAAGGCTAAAATTACCAGGCATACCCTAATTTCTGTCCTACCCGCGCAACACCCTCAATTACTCATTTAATCCTAACTGGGGGCCAAAATCGTGCTTTCCTTTAATTTCGGATCACTTATGCAATATATACATACACTACACACATTTCCCATTCTCAGAAGAACCATTTCCCAACCCAGCCCACTCTCATTTCCCCAAGACCTGATCCCCTCTTCCCCATTTTCCCCTAAACCCGATTAACCCTAATCCCTTCCCCTTAATCCCAATCTCTCCTCAAAAGACCATGAATCAGTCCAAAAGCCTCCGTACCATGGTCCCCCGACTCTCTTTTTCCTCTCTCTAGTACAAGAACTCGATCGATCCTAACCCTCCATTTTGAACGCGGATCAATCCGAGCCCTCAATCCGTTCCAACGTTCATTTTCCTTAGAGATAAGGGTGTAATGGTACAATCCCTAAGGGGATTGGACCATTTCACCCTCGTCTCAAAAGGATAAGGCAGAAAAGAAGCAAGGTTGGATGGGGAATTCAAAAAAGAATCTGAAAACCCTAACTCGTGAGGTATAATCTTCTTTTCCTTATGTTTTCAGGGGTTTTTTTTTGGAGAGAAAAAGGAAAAACGGCAGTAGCTAAAAAACTGAACTCATTTGTTTCCCTTGTTTTTCTTAAAAACCTAGTTAAGTTCATATATCTTTGATTGTTTGCTTTGGTTTCTGGACTGGTGTCATTGTTTTCTTAGTCGTCGCATCGCCATTCGAGTTGTTTTATTCGTGTCGCAGCTTGTTCAAACGTCGATTCTTCTAGTCCTACTGCCTAGTTCACTGCTTTAAAGCAGGTAATACGTGCTTTTCTTTTGATTTGTTGTTGTTGCTTGGTTCATTACATTTAAAGTATGAAAATCAGTGTTTCCTTTATTTCTTCTTATGTATGTCGAGTGTTATTATGCCTAGTTTAATAATAATATGTGAATGGTATCTATCTGATTATGCTATGTCCAAAGCCTGAGCTAACATGTTTGACCTAATAATTAAAGAAGTTATGTGCTTAACAAAATCTGTATAAGATAAGCTTTATATAGTCAGAGGGCTTGTTTTCCCTGTTGCTGGTGTCCTAGTTGTCTGATGGAAGCAGGGATGGTTGTTTCTGGTGCTTGTTTTTGAATCTTGTCTTCAGGTTGAGGGTTGTTCTGCCTGGTTGTTGTTGATAGAATAAGAAAGAACTGTTCAGGGAGTTGCTGGCTGTTCTGTTTTCTCTTGGTGAGTTGAGGGAGTAAGCAGGGTGTGTGTGTGAGTGTTTTTGAAGTTGTCCCTATTTAGGGGTTCAGGGTGGTTTCTGTCTGGTTCAAATTAGAAGTATCAGGGAGAGGTTCTGGGAGTTGATAGGCAGGAGTTATTCAGAGTGTGAGGGAGTAGTTCAAGCAGTGAGAGGTGAGAGGTCTGAGGTGGTGTAGGTGTTCCAGGTTCAGTGAGAGTGAGGTTTAGAGTGTAGGGATTTGTAAGTTTTGTGTGTGAGGGCTGCAGGGTATGCTTTTGCTTCATGGGTGTTTGTAAATGTAAAGGGTCAGTGTATGTGAGTAGTCTGTTGGTCTAAGTTGTGGGAGAAATTCAGGATGTGTTGGAGAGTTGTCTTAATGGTTTTTAGGTTAGAAAAGCTAAGTTTGGTATTTGTTGGTCTGTTTTAGAGGGAAATAGGAGCTGCAGCTGACCTATGGTGGAAAGGAGTGGTTCAGGAGTTCCTAGGCTAGGTAATTGGTCTGATGCTGTTAAGCGGGCAGCAGCAGGTGCGAGTTTTATTTCTAGTCGAGGTAGGTGCTTGGTAAGTGTTCAGGTGGTTCATCTGGCGTCAGTGAGGTGATTAAGATAGGGTCTGGGGATGTGCAAGTTGTTTTGGTATTATAGGAGAATTTTAGGTTGTGCATAAAAGGGAGATAGTGCTTGATATCTACATTTGTATAAAAGCGTTTGTTGTCTGCTATTTGGAAAGCTATGGACTATATTCCTTCAGCTCATTTGATATTAATGATTATGCATTGTGTAAAACTTTCCTTCATGCGAACGTTTATTTTTGTGCCTAAAGGATCAAAATTTTGTATTCTTCATGGTTGTGCGTCCGATTTACATTAACTGCTTCATCTGCTTTCTTATCAAAAGCTAGATGTATCAAATTTTGTATTTTCTCTTTTCAAAGTCATGGTTTTCTTTTGGGTTCCTTTGTGAAATTGAGGTCAACCTTCTTATGTATTTCTCTTTATTTTCTTGTGACTAAAGGGAAATTTGTCCTTTTTGAATTTAAAAGCAAAACTTGCCATAATGTTTTGGGTGGAAGTGTAGTCTGCTATGCAAACAAATACATACCCAACAGACCACCAAAATAGGATTCTTGTAATTATCTTCTCAGGTTAAAGGTGCATCTATCCTTTATGAACATAGACATTGTATTACAAACAAGACAATACTAATCACAGAATTTAGACCGATTTAAAGATCTATCATTCTTGACTTCTTTAATAGCTAGGGTGCAGTAGGAAGATAGTAAATTTTGCATTCGTTTTATGTCTAGAGTGAGTACAGTCTTAGTGTCTCTTAGTTGATATTCATCACAGTTATTGAAAGTCACAAATCTCATGTCTCTATGGTATGGCATTCAACACTGTTAACCTTAAGTACAAATTTATGCCATCATTCCAGTAGTGCTCTAACTTTAAATAGGTCTTTGTGTTTGAAGATCAAGTTCTGTTAAAGTTAATTACTTTCTGCTTTAAGCTATCAAATTGTTTTGTTTTCTTTCTTTCATTAACGGGTGAGTCAAGCTTATGAATCATCTATAATTTGCTTGCTAATTCTTATTCTCATTTGTTTCTTTGACATGTAATATCATGGGATGAGTTGAATAAAAACTCACAAAGGGGATGACGTGCGTTCAGGAGCTATTTGATCCGCGCCGCATTTTCGGGACTTGATATCCCCGAAAATGTAAGAAACGAAAAATGAAAATCACAAAGTCCAAGGCTCAATGATGAGTTTGCGCTTCCGGGTTCTATCTTCTAAACTCCATCCTTCCCCGCTCCCTTAGAAAATGCATGTTCTATAGGACTTCCCCATAAACCGGATTAGGAGCTCTGTACGATAGAAATGATATTTGAATTTTGAATAATTATTGTAAATTACTTAAATTATTTTTATATGAATGCTTTGTATCATTTCTTTGCGAATCGCCAATTAATTTATGGATGTTTAGAATCCTTTGTCAATTAATGAGTGCAAATAAAATTCGACTAAAATCTTACCCTCGTCATAATTCGCATTTATTGCTTCTTTATTTATTTTATTCAATTTTTAATTATTTATTTATCTAATCTAATTTATTTATTTAGTTAATCAATTAATATTTAATCCTTTATTTATTTATTTATTTACTTAATCTAATTTATTTAATTTAAATTAATTATTTATTTAATCCGTTAAAAATTTATTTATTTATTTATTTAATCAATTATTATTCATTTACTCCTTTATTTAATTAAAATTGACAAGTATTCATTTATTTAATTAAGTTATTTATTTACTTATTTATTTTTCTATTTATTCAATCAATTAATTAATTCCTTTATTATCATCCAATTATTTATCTAATTTGTTTTATTTAATTATCTAACTTTATTTAACCTTTATTTATTCTATTGATTAATCAATTGATCATTATTTCATTATCCATTTAATTAATCTTAAATTGGATCATTTATTTATCTAAGTATCGGCATAGTTAAAATCTTATCTTATTTATATTATTCCTATTATCCTTATATAAAATTAGCTTTATACTTATTATCCTTAACAAATTTGTGAAAACCGCCGGATTAACCGCATTTAACGGATTTTCGGAAGTGCTCCCGCGAGGGACCTTCTTTCGAATTTAATAGAACCACTTACCTAAGAATCTCTGATTTTAATTTAATTTTCTTTAAATAAAGAAATAAAATTGCACTCCTTAGTTAACTTAGGTTCCTAATAATGCTTAAATTAGGTGGCGACTCCAAAGAAACTCTTTGGAGTCCCATTTTGTTGAAATCAAATTCCGGTGCATACTTGTTGTGCATTATTTTTTAGGGAGGGTTCAACAGCGTGGCGATTCCGCTGGGGATACGCAAATGGTTCTAACCAAAAGGCTTTCACGAATTTGTTTGTTTGTATTGTTTGAGTTGTATGCCGATACTAGTATGCGTAGCTTATTTAATTATTGCGTATGTATGTTGAAACTGGCATGATTATATCTACTACTTATTTGCGAGCATGCTTAGTTAATTTAATTGATTGCTGTGTGTCACGAAAGCATGTCACTACACCCTCTTTGTGCACATATAAACTGGCATTCTGTTCATACTTCCCCCACTCCTGGGAACCTCTTGCATTCTCACTCAAATATCCGCGAGGTGTGTGCATACTCACCTGCAATTTCTTCCACTAAAGAACCCTTTGACGAGTTGGTGTACCGGCGGATTGTCGTGGGAGTTATTCGACCACGAAGCCGCCTGCCACTCACCTGTTAGCCTCAACCATTAACCCACTCTTAGAATGAGCTTTAGGAGCATGCATGTATTTACACCTTAGTCTGGACCCGGTCCTTGGTACCGCCTCCATAGTTAGGAAACCTCCCTTACGTCAGCGGGTTCTTGAAATCCAATGACAATGCATATTATGTGCTATGTGATAACGAATTCTCAGTCCTAACCATGTTTTGAGCAAAATCAAATTTGGAATTTTGTCTGCTATGTTGTCTTTTAGGTTAGAAAATGGAAGAATTTAGCAGAATCTATGCGGTCATAGCAGTCCACATAGAATTTGAGATCATAGACAGAATTACAGTCCGGGGAAAGTTAGGCAGATTTGATTGGTTTGTGTTTTGGAGATGGTATGGTGTAGTGAGATCTATGAGGCGAAGCCCCTTGTGTCTTCAAAAGATCAGTGGGGTCCCTCTCATGAATGGCTTTGCGTGTGTGCAGGCCCATGTTGACTAACCAGCTGCAAATTCTTATGGAATGAAGTATGCTTGTCGCATACTAGGAGAGTGAAGCCCCTATGTCTATAAACGACCAATGGGGTCCCTCCTTGAAGACCAGTGCGGTCTTGGCTACCTAGGAAACTGATAGGCTTGATTAAAGCCGAGGACCAGTGAGGAGCCCTATGAACAAGGTCTGTGAGCCTTGCAAAACCTAGGAAGCTGAGAGGCTTGTCTAAAGCCGAGGACCAGTGAGGTTTTATTTTTTGAAAGGCCAATTGGCGTCTTTCATGATTTGTAGTTTGGTATTGTGAAGGCAGTTGGGAATCTCACCCCTGGATGTTGTGAAATAATTGGGAGTGGTGCTTGGAGGAGTGTGGATGTTTGCAAAAGCTATGAAGGATTGTTCCGGGTTATAGGCATTTGGGTTTAGAATTTTGTGCAGACGTTGTGGAGAGCATGGGCTATGTTAGAATTTCGAGTTGACACCAAATTTTGGAAGTTAAGTTGGGATAACGGAGAGATGATTGTTATCGATTATTGTTATTATTATCGCTTACTCTAAATTTGAATTGCTCAAAACTGGCATGAACTATTTTTCGTTACCACTTGTTTGCGCGTCTTAGGCTTACCTCTGGCACAAAAGAGGCACTTTACATGGTAGGACACGTTTGCACTTTATTTACGCTCAATTACTTGTGTTTGCCACATGTCAAATTATATGTCTAATATGCAATTACTTGCTAAATATGTGCTGCTTGCCTGAAATTTATTGGCACTGATTGCGTTGTGATTGAATTTGTTCAGCGGTATGGTAAGCTTAACATTATGTTACTTCAACTTATCTTTTGTAAAAGTTAACCGCTTTATGAAGTTGTTTATTCATCTACTGTCTGAATTCATGCATACCATTATTTTAAAATGTCTTTTAAATGTTATTTTGTTTATCTTAACCCCAGTCTTGTCATTTTGCAAAATATTGTTTAGCGTCATATTTCAAAGTATTCGCAAGTGTGTTACTTTTGAAAATAACTTCAGAGTTAAACAAGCGTTTTCGCATCTGGTTTGCTTTAACAAAATGAGTGTCTTGCTTAAAATTTTGGGTCTTTCCAGTACGGTCTCAATTTTTCCATTTTTGGAATAAGTTGATCCGTCAGTTTCAGCTTTAATAAATTTTATTAAATTTGGTATGTGTTGCTAAAGGGTTAATTATTTTGAACATCAAAATCAAGACCTATGACTCGTCAAATTGCTATGATTGACTTGACTGGAAATGACGGATCCCACCAAGACAAGGTTAACAAGCTTGAAGCAATCGTAGCAAGTTTGGAAAAGAGACTTGATAGCCTTACTGAATTGGTTGTCATGCTCATGGATGCTCGCAACCCAGTGCGTAATGTGCTAAGCCCAGGACTAAGTGCTCCTGTTGCTCCTATTTATATTGTTGCACCTCCCACAATGCAAGTAGCTACAGCATTTGAGTGTGATGCTCAACAGTTCCCTAATTTGCATGCATTCCTGTTGGAAAAGGAATTTGGTGGCTTCTCAAAGACGAGCAATGAGAAAAGCAACGGGGAAGGGCTTCCTAGGGTTGAAGAGAGGAATGCCACAATGATAGATGAGAATGCTCTAACATCTCAAGCAGGCTTAGGTGAAGCAGAAAAGGAAAGTGTGAATATTCTTGACGTGGTTGATCCACTGGTATATGATGAGATAGGAGATCCTCATGATCATTTGAAAGCATTTATTGATTGGGTGGCAATATTTGGAAAAAGCAATGGAATCAAGCTGAGGTATTTGTTAAGACGCTCGCGGGGCCGGCTTTAACGTGGTTTGCAATGCAGGATCTTGGAAAGCGATTCACATGGGATGACTTAGCTCGTAACTTTGTCAAGCAGTACGAACTCCCAAACCTGACCTTTGCAAGGGGCAATCCACTGAAAAGAAAATCTGTAGAGCTTCAAGAAGAGCCGACTGCAATAATTTCTGACAAGAGAAAATGTGAATTGGTCGAGACACAATCCAAAGACAAAGGAAAATTTGTCATGTCAAAACCTTTGCCAGCCATAGTAGGGGAACCTAGTGCACACGGGCAAGTAATTGTCAATCCAAGTTCACAGTCAAACCAGGCCAAAAGATCTGCTTTCGCATTCACACGGCTCCCAGAATCTGACGCACGACTATTTGAAAGGCTCAAGGAGTTCAATTTGGTACATCCTATAGAACCAAAATCATGTCGGTCACTTAAGCCTGAGAACTTTGGAAAATTCTGCATTTACCATTCAGGAATGCATGGGCATTATATTGGGCAATGCATTACCTTTAAGGAGAAAGTTGAAAGCTTGATTAACTCTGGCCAGGTCAAGGTTCTACCAACAAACGGCACTGACAAACCTTTTGTCTCAATCTTTCCATATGCAAAGGGAGATCCCTCGAAGAAGGGCATTTAGGCACCTATTAAGTTCTAGAAAAGCAGTAGAGTAGCAGAGGCAGAAGTTAGTTTATTTGCATTATTAGGAAGTAACTATTGTATTTTCCTTTTGTTAGTTTTGTTAAAAGAAAAGAAAAGAAAGAATATCAAATTATGAATGTTTGAATTTACTTCTATGTAAGCAAACTACTGTAACCAGTTTCCCAAGGCGGGAAGCGTAGGCAACTCATATCGAGTTTCGGTTACATCATCATTTAGAAAATCTCTTCTATATAAGCAGAACTACGCACTGTCTGATTCCCAAGGAGGTATACGTAGGCTCCTCCATAGGGCTCGACCCTTTAGTATTTAAATTTTAATTTTCCCAAAGATAGAAACTGGGGTAAATTTTGCAAAGCAAGTAGAAGACGTGAGAGATTGCAACTGGGGCAGCTTTTGATAAGTAGTTTGAATTTTGAAAGTCATAACTGGGGCAGTTTTTGCAAAACAAGTTGAAATGTTGAAGTCATAACTGGGGCAGAATTTTGCAAAAAGCAAGTTGAAGACATTGCGTTGGTTTGGTTGTTATTAGAAGCAGTTTTCAAGGATTGGTGCATACTGTCATTTTGCAAGGAAGAATTGATAGTCGAGCAAAGCATTGATGTTCAAAATAAGCCGACCATTTTAGCAATTTGTGTCAAAATGATCTAGCACGCATACTAATTTAGTAGAAGCTTTCAAAGTTGTTTTTCTCAATTCGCGTCTTGAAAAATCAAATTTTGTCGATCATTGAGTTTCGAACTCTTAAATATTTTACTCATGTGTTGAGTCGGGATTTTGGTCCCATCCATTCAGCCTAATGGCCTATTTTACATTGGAAATTTTATGCATGCATTATCATTTTACGTATTAACTTGCTTTTGTTCAATGTGTAGAATTCATTTGTTAAAGGTTGGCTAGCATTGAACACTGAAATTGCTGAAAATCTGCATCAAGGACAAACAACATAGCAAAGCAGCTTCAGGCAACCAGTTCTGGTATGGGTATCTTGCAAGCGCAGAATGATGATGTTGAAGAACATGTGGTCCAAAGGAATAGGATTGTCAACTTTGTCAACACTAGCAAACCTTTGCCAAATACAAGCTTTACCTCCAATCCACCTTACTTAACAATGCCTAATTACCCAATGCCTATACATACTACATATCCACAAATCCCACAAGAATATCTTACCAATCCAAATGCTTGGCCAGCTGCAACTTTATACCAACCACCATTTATCAATATGCCTGTTGTGGAGAGGCAAACAAATCAATTGATAGTGCGTTCACCAGAATTACCTGAGAAAGAAGTTGAGACAACTTATCCTCACAATATGGATGAACAGATTTTGAGAAACATCATGGGAAAAGAATTGCGCTCTAGGAATATTCAGAACTTATACTATGAAGACTTATGCATTCACCCAGATCTTGAGCTTCCAAGTGGGTACAAGATACCAAAATTTAACACTTTCAATGGAAAAGGGGACCCCTATGCACATCTGAAAGATTATTGCAGCAGATTAATTGGAATTGGCAAGGATGAAGCTTTGCGTATGAGATTGTTTATTCAGAGTTTATCAGGAATGGCACTTGTGTGGTATACTAAGCAGGATTTTACCAAATGGAACACATGGGAAGACATGGCTCGAGACTTTGTGGAACAATACAAGTTCAACATAGTAAGAGATCCTTATCTAATTGATATACGTAAAATCAGGAAGATGCCGCATGAGTCTGTTGCAGAATTTGCTCTGAGATGGAGGCTAGAGGCTTCTAAGATGCATCCTCCATTGCCTGAAGATGAGCTGATAGCGACTTTCATTGACCTTAAAGAAGGCCTATTTTATGAAAAGCTACTTTTTGCCAATTTAAAGGATTTTCCCAGCTTAATCCGGTATGCAAAGATTCTGGAAGAAAAGTTTCAAACCGGAAGGTTGATTGACTATGACACTACAATGCCAGTTTTCAATTGTTCTGATGCACCTGAAAATATTCAAGACTCCCAGCCTTTGCAGGTGCACTACAATCATGATAAGCATAATTCAAGCCGTCAGCATCAATCTTATCAGACACCATCTGGTCATCAAAGGACGAAGAAGTTAAGACCTCGTACTTTCACTCCTCTATATGAATCATTGTCAGATATATTTGAGAGATTGAAAGCAGAAGAACTATTGCAAGCAAGGAAGGGATGGATCCCAGAAAATCCGCCTCAAGGATTTGATTTATCGAAGAGGTGCGCATATCACTCAAATATTCAAGGCCATGACACAGAAGAATGCTTGGCACTTAAGCACAAAATCCAGAATATGATTGAAACGGGCAAGATAAGCGTGAAGCAAGGGCAAACGAGCGATTATGATCCTCTAGCAGCAAATGCAATTATCATCAGAGGTGATTCATCAAAATTGGCGCCAAGACATTTGAAAAGGAAGCGTGAAGCTTAACAAGAAGATCGAATGACAACACTTTGTTTGTTGAAATGGCATTATTGCCCAACTATCTTATGTTTTCCTACTCTTTTGAAGTTTCATGTAATGAACTATCTTGTACCCTTTATTGGGTTTTTAATCCCGAAATCAATGAAAATCCATTTTTCCAAATGAACCAAGCCAAATCAATTTTAGATGATATCTTTTGTACAAAAGAAGAATATCAAGAGCATCAGACTCTCGCAGCAGCAATACATCTGATTTCCATACAAGAAAATGCAGATTTGAAGCCGCATTAGGTGTTCAATCAAGCCAGCCGCTATTTGTTCAAAAACTAACAACTTTTCTTTGAAAATAGGGGGCAAATTCGTTTTGGTGCTACTGCAAAGTTCAGCATAAAGACAGAAGGAGCAAAACAAAATGTTGAGGCTTTTGGGCCCATCCTTCAGAACTCACGATTTTTCTTTGGATGCAGGAATTCCAAAGCAGAAGAATGAGGAGAACTAGCAAGCATCAATCTCTCAAAGATTATTCGCCTGGCCTCATATGCAGAGCAAATCTATTTCTTTCTTTTCCATTATAGCCTTTGCTTTACTATTCACTCATTTTCCAACGCTTTACCGAAGGCAGCATTCAACGTTATGCAGGATTATCAATACAAGCAACACGACCTAGCTTTGCTTATTTGTTTTGCATTATCTTACCTTAATTAATCCAATTTGCAACTTTATTTTGCAGGGTACTATTAAATGAAGGTTCGTTCGCCTTATAAATGAATGTTTTAGGCTCGTCCGCCTTATAATTGAACGTTTTAGGCTCGTTCGCCTTATAAATGAACGTCTTAGGCTCGTTCGCCTTATAATTGAACGTTTTGGGCTCATTCGCCTTATAATTGAATGTTTTAGACCTGTTTGCCTTATAAATTAATGATCCGGGTCCATCCACCCGTAAATCGGATATGCAGATTTACTTCAAGTTGCTTTGGAACATTGGATGCTTCAAGACTGGACGTTTCATTTGCTTTGTCAAGTGATTGGAGCACAATTCAAGATGAAATCGCAAACTGCCATTAGATAATTAAAGCGTTATGCTTTATCATAGTTTATTGCCGAAAGGCGGCATTTCTATATCCTATAATTCTTGCAAGGTTCTAAAATATCAGTTTCATTTCTATCCCAGTATGAGAACACTTACTAAAATTTCATTTGATGATTTGCAGATATTGCTAAGTTTGAAGAAGTACCCACTTTAATGAGTTTTGTGTTTTTGCTTTATCTTACGGTCTTTAGGCTAGTTCGCCTTATAAATGAACGTTTTAGGATCGTTCGCCTTATAAATGAACGTTCTAGGCTCGTTCGCCTTATAAATGAACGTTTTTAGGCCTGTTCACCTTATAAATGAACAATTCGGGTTAACCCACCCGCAAAATGGGATATGCAGGTTTCCAAGTTGTGCTAGGACGTTGGATGCTTCGGGACCCGACGCCTTATTTCTTTATTAGTTGAATGGAGCACATTCCGAGATTGCATTATATTTCTAAGTCTGAAGAAGTACCTGCTTTAATGAGTTTTGTGTCTTTTGCTTGCCTTATGGCTTAGGCTTGTTCGCCTTATAATTGAACGTTTTAGGCTCGTTCGCCTTATAAATGAACGTTTTAGGTTCGTTCGCCTTATAATTGAACGTTTTAGGCTCGTTCGCCTTATAATTGAACGTTCTAGGCCCGTTCGCCTTACAATTGGACGTTCTAGGCCCGTTCGCCTTATAATTGAATGTTTTAGGCTCATTTGCCTTATATATAAACGTTATGTTACCTGCGTAGGTTATAGATTAGCCAAGTCAACTTGAGGCATTATGTCTCGTTAGTTGACTTATTTTGTAACAGCCTTATATTCTGCAATTCATACCCGCTTTACTTATTGTCTTGCTTTATTGTTTCAGAATAATGATCAGCCTAGAGGTTCTCCGGGCGGAGCACTTTGTCAGTTGATCGAAGGAAGAACTTGTTGATAGCATCACAACCAGCATTTACAATTTTATATTATCCCTTTATTTATTTCGCATTCCAATTATTACAGTTTATTAGCAGTTGCTCGCTTACCGTTTGATAAGTCTTTACAGAATTTTGGCAATACCGCAGCAGCATTTGGAGCATAACGTGGAACTTTTTCTTAGCAGTGAACTGGGGCAACCGTTGATATGAGCTAGACTCGTCAACGAGGATCTGAAGAATCGCACTCGAACAAGCAAATTCTATCCTAATTTTTTGTTTCAGATTAGGGCATCAGTTTGAATTCTTTCCTAATTCATGCGTCCTTTCTTTTGTCGATCGTGCGAGTCTCTGTATCTAAGCGTCGTCGAACTACATATGGTCTGATTCTCTTTCAGCCCGAGATATGTAGGCAACTCGAAAACCGGAGTTCGGTCATGCCCATAAGCCTCGCATTTTTGGTCCGTGGAATCAAAAGTCTTGGTTTTATCGGGACAAAATGGGTTTCTAGTCAACTTCTTTACCCTAAAAAACTCTTTCATCCTTTTCCGGGTAAAGAGGGGCAGCTGTTGACACCCAATTTCGTCCCGAGATATAATTAGCGGCTAAATTATTTAAATGAGAATCAACTATCAAAATAAAACTAAAATTAGAATTAGATAATTAAAATTATTTGAATCAAAATTAATTAATTAAATTTAATTAAAGTAAATTAATTAATTTCAAATGAAGGCTAAAATTACCAGGCATACCCTAATTTCTGTCCAACCCTGGCAACACCCTCAATTACTCATTTAATCCTAACTGGGGGCCAAAATCGTGCTTCCTTTAATTTCGGATCACTTATGCAACATATACATACACTACAGACATTTCCCATTCTCAGAAGAACCATTTCCCAACCCAGCCCACTCTCATTTCCCCAAGACCCGATCCCCTCTTCCCCATTTTCCCCTAAACCCGATTAACCCTAATCCCTTCCCCTTAATCCCGATCTCTCCTCAAAATACCATGAATCAGTCCAAAAGCCTCCGTACCATGGTCCCCCCACTCTCTTTTTCCTCTCTCTAGTACAAGAACTCGATCGATCCTAACCCTCCATTTTGAACGCGGATCAATCCGAGCCCTCAATCCGTTCCAACGTTCATTTTCCTTAGAGATAAGGGTGTAATGGTACAATCCCTAAGGGGATTGGACCATTTCACCCTCGTCTCAAAAGGATAAGGCAGAAAAGAAGCAAGGTTGGATGGGGAATTCAAAAAAGAATCTGAAAACCCTAACTCGTGAGGTATAATCTTCTTTTCCTTATGTTTTCAGGGGTTTTTTTTGGAGAGAAAAAGGAAAAACGGCAGTAGCTAAAAAACTGAACTCATTTGTTTCCCTTGTTTTTCTTAAAAACCTAGTTAAGTTCATATATCTTTGATTGTTTGCTTTGGTTTCTGGACTGGTGTCATTGTTTTCTTAGTCGTCGCATCGCCATTCGAGTTGTTTTATTCGTGTCGCAGCTTGTTCAAACGTCGATTCTTCTAGTCCTACTGCCTAGTTCACTGCTTTAAAGCAGGTAATACGTGCTTTTCTTTTGATTTGTTGTTGTTGCTTGGTTCATTACATTTAAAGTATGAAAATCAGTGTTTCCTTTATTTCTTCTTATGTATGTCGAGTGTTATTATGCCTAGTTTAATAATAATATGTGAATGGTATCTATCTGATTATGCTATGTCCAAAGCCTGAGCTAACATGTTTGACCTAATAATTAAAGAAGTTATGTGCTTAACAAAATCTGTATAAGATAAGCTTTATATAGTCAGAGGGCTTGTTTTCCCTGTTGCTGGTGTCCTAGTTGTCTGATGGAAGCAGGGATGGTTGTTTCTGGTGCTTGTTTCTGGTTCTTGTCTTTAGGTTGAGGGTTGTTCTGCCTGGTTGTTGTTGATAGAATAGGAAAGAACTGCTCAGGGAGTTGCTGGCTATTCTGTTTTCTCTTGGTGAGTTGAGGGAGTAAGCAGGGTGTGTGTGTTAGTGTTTGTGAGGTTGTCCCTATTTCTTAGGGGTTCAGGGTGGTTTCTGTCTGGTTCAAATTAGAAGTATCAGGGAGAGGTTCTGGGAGTTGATAGGCAGGAGTTATTCAGAGTGTGAGGGAGTAGTTCAGGCAGTGAGAGGTGAGAGGTCTGAGGTGGTGTAGGTGTTCCAGGTTCAGTGAGAGTGAGGTTTAGAGTGTAGGGATTTGCAAGTTTTGTGTGTGAGGGCTGCAGGGTATGCTTTTGCTTCATGGGTGTTTGTAAATATAAAGGGTCAGTGTATGTGAGTAGTCTGTTGGTCTAAGTTGTGGGAGAAATTCAGGATGTGTTGGAGAGTTGTCTTAATGGTTTTTAGGTTAGAAAAGCTAAGTTTGGTATTTGTTGGTCTGTTTTAGAGGGAAATAGGAGCTGCAGCTGACCTATGGTGGAAAGGAGTGGTTCAGGAGTTCCTAGGCTAGGTAATTGGTCTGATGCTGTTAAGCGGGCAGCAGCAGGTGCGAGTTTTATTTCTAGTCGAGGCAGGTGCTTGGTAAGTGTTCAGGTGGTTCATCTGGCGTCAGTGAGGTGATTAAGATAGGGTCTGGGGATGTGCAGGTTGTTTTGGTATTATAGGAGAATTTTAGGTTGTGCATAAAAGGGAGATAGTGCTTGATATCTACATTTGTATAAAAGCGTTTGTTGTCTGCTATTTGGAAAGCTATGAGCTATATTCCTTCAGCTCATTTGATATTAATGGTTATGCATTGTGTAAAACTTTCCTTCATGCGAACGTTTATTTTTGTGCCTAAAGGATCAAAATTTTGTATTCTTCATGGTTGTGCGTCTGATTACATTAACTGCTTCATCTGCTTTCTTATCAAAAGCTAGATGTATCAAATTTTGTATTTTCTCTTTTCAAAGTCATGGTTTTCTTTTGGGTTCCTTTGTGAAATTGAGGTCTGCCTTCTTATGTATTTCTCTTTATTTTCTTGTGACTAAAGGGAAATTTGTCCTTTTTGAATTTAAAAGCAAAACTTGCCATAATGTTTTGGGTGGAAGTGTAGTCTGCTATGCAAACAAATACATACCCAACAGACCACCAAAATAGGATTCTTGTAATTATCTTCTCAGGTTAAAGGTGCAGCTATCCTTTATGAACATAGACATTCTATTACAAACAAGACAATACTAATCGCAGAATTTAGACCGATTTAAAGATCTATCATTCTTGACTTCTTTAATAGCTAGGGTGCAGTAGGAAGATAGTAAATTTTGCATTGGTTTTATGTCTAGAGTGAGTACAGTCTTAGTGTCTCTTAGTTGATATTCATCACAGTTATTGAAAGTTGCAAATCTCATGTCTCTATGGTATGGCATTCAACATTGTTAACCTTAAGTACAAATTTATGCCATCATTCCAGTAGTGCTCTAACTTTAAATAGGTCTTTGTGTTTGAAGATCAAGTTCTGTTAAAGTTAATTACTTTCTGCTTTAAGCTATCAAATTGTTTTGTTTTCTTTCTTTCATTAACGGGTGAGTCAAGCTTATGAATCATCTATAATTTGCTTGCTAATTCTTATTCTCATTTGTTTCTTTGACATGTAATATCATGGGATGAGTTGAATAAAAACTCACAAAGGGGATGACGTGCGTTCGGGAGTTATTTGATCCGCGTCGCATTTTCGGGACTTGATATCCCCGAAAATGTAAGAAACGAAAAATAAAAATCACAAAGTCCAAGGCTCAATGATGAGTTTGCGCTTCTGGGTTCTATCTTCTAAACTCCATCCTTCCCCGCTCCCTTAGAAAATGCATGTTGATAGGACTTCCCTATAAACCGGATTAGGAGCTCTGTAGGATAGAAATGATATTTGAATTTTGAATAATTATTGTAAATTACTTAAATTGTTTTTATATGAATGCTTTGTATCATTTCTTTGCGAATCGCCAATTAATTTATGGATGTTTAGAATCATTTGTCAATTAATGAGTGCAAATAAAATTCGACTAAAATCTTACCCTCGTCATAATTCGCATTTGAATTGCTTCTTCATTTATTTTATTCAATATTCGATTATTTATTTATCTAATCTAATTTATTTATTTAGTTAATCAATTAATGTTTAATCCTTTATTTATTTATTTATTTACTTAATCTAATTTATTTAATTTCAATTAATCATTTATTTAATCCATTAAAAATTTATTTATTTATTTATTTAATCAATTATTATTCATTTACTCCTTTATTTAATTAAAATTGACAAGTATTCATTTATTTAATTAAGTTATTTATTTGCTTATTTATTTTTCTATTTATTCAATCAATTAATTAATCCCTTTATTATCATCCAATTATTTATCTAATGTATTTTATTTAATTATCTAACTTCATTTAACCTTTATTTATTCTATTGATTAATCAATTGATCATTATTTCATTATCCATTTAATTAATCTTAAATTGGATCATTTATTTATCTAAGTATCGGCATAATTAAAATCTTATCTTATTTATATTATTCCGATTATCCTTACATAAAATTAGCTTTATACTTATTATCCTTAACAAATTCGTGAAAACCGCCGGATTAACCGCATTTAGCGGATTTTCGAAAGTGCTCCCGCAAAGGACCTTTTTTCGAATTTAATAGAACCACTTACCTAAGAATCTCTGATTTTAATTTAATTTCCTTTAAATAAAGAAACAAAATTGCACTCTTTAGTTAACTTAGGTTCCTAATAATCCTTAAATTAGGTGGCGACTCCAAAGAAACCCTTTGGAGTCCCATTTTGTTGAAATCAAATCCCGGTGCATACTTGTTGTGCATTATTTTTCAGGGAGGGTTCAACAGCACTCTCAACACCTTTTCAACCTGCACATCAGACAACAAAGAAAGGATCACGGGCAAGGTATTACCCTCACCCAAATAAGCATAACGCAAATGCGCAGGTAAAGGTTTGAGTTCAAGAGTAGGAGCCTTCTAAATAGACGATTTAGCAGGAGTTAAGGTCACGGTCTATCAAGCTCCTCAAATTTCTTCCACCCTTGAATGAATTTACTCTGCATATTAAGAATCTCCTCATATTCTTCAATTGTATCATCCTTCAGGATATCATCATCACACAAGAGTGCCCTCTCCAGAGAATCAACATTAGATGCCAAGAATGACCTCTCATCAGCAGTCAACTCTTCATCTACAACTTTCACCATGGACAACTCTTCATAATGGGAAGGAAGCTGGGTAGCTTTGAACACATTGAATACAACTTCTTCACCATTTACCTTCATAATCATCTTTCCAGCTCTAACTCTAATGACAGCATCAGTAGTAGCAAAAAATCCTCTTCCCAAGATGAGAGAAACCTCAGGACCAGCTTCATAATCAAGAATAATGAAGTCAACACGCAATATAAACTGACCCACTTGTACAAGCACATCCTCAATAATCCCCTCGGGGCATGTCAAAGATCTGTCAGCCAGTTGCAGAGTCACAGTAGTTGGTCGTGGTTCACCCAGGCCTAGCTTTCTGAAAACTGATGAAGGCATTAAATTCACACTAGCACCCAAGTCACACAAAGCTCGTCCAACCTCATGCTCCCCAATTTTCAAGGGAATAGTGAAACTACCAGGATCCTTCAATTTCTGAGGAAGCTTGCTTCTCACTCTAGAACTGCACTCTTCAGTAAGTGCAACTGTCTCGAACTCAGTCAGTCTTCTCTTGTTAGCAACAATATCCTTGATGTATTTAGCATATTTGGTAACATCCCGCCAAAGCTCCACCAAAGGAATATTTACCTGAATCTGACTCAAGATCTCCAAAAATTTCTTGCATCCTGCATCAATTTTCTGCTTCTGAAGTCTCTGAGGGAAAGGTGGTGGTGGTCTTACAATAGCAGGCTCAGCTGCTTTTCTATCACTTTCTCAGTTTCTTTCTCCACCTCTCTATTAGCATTAGGCTCTAACTTGCCAACAGGCTTCCTTGGCTTTGGGGGAACTTCTTCTAGAGCTCTTCCATTCCTCAAAGTAACTGCTTGCACAAATTCTTTAGGATTTTTCTCTGTATCACTTGGCAAAGCACCCCGAGGTCTGTTATTCTATGCTCCAGCTAGCTGTCCCATTTGTCTCTCAAGATCTTTCTGAGCATTGGTCAAATCTTTTATTGTTTGTGCCTGAGCTGCTGAATCATCCATGAGTTTTTGCTGCCCTGCAAGAATTTTTCTAAGCACATCTTCAACTGAACTAGGCTTCTGTGGCTGAGCCTGCGACTGTGACCCCTGTTGTGGTACATGTTGAAGATTATTTTGGGGTCTGTCATTGCCTTGTAGCTGCTCACGGTTATCCCTCCAAGAAAAGTTTGGGTGACTACGCCAATTGGTGCTGTAGCTATTACCATATTGATTGCGATTCTGACCCTGTGGCCTGTTCTGATTACCCACATAATACACTGACTCTGGATTAGATGGACAGACGTCAGTGGCATGATCATCTCCACAAACCTCACAAAAGACTTGAAGTTGTTGCACTGGAGCTGCTTGTTGTTAAGTCTGCGACAAAGCTAGCTTGCTGATTTGATTGCAAATGGCATCCATCTTCGCCCTCAGCTCTGAAACTGCATCTAACTGAAGTACCCCAGCAGATTTCTGTGTCGTAGCTCTACCACCTCCCTGCCAATCAGGATTGCTCTGCGAAAACTTGTCTAGTAAATCATACATCTGGTCAAAGTTTAAGGCCAGTACTTGGCCTCCAGCAGCAGCATCTACCACGATCTTAGTATGCGCAGTCAACCCCTCAACAAAAGTATGTTCCAGAACCTCATTTGATTGGTTGTGGTGTGGGCAATCGCTCAGTAAACCTTTAAATCGCTCCCAGGCTGAATACAAAGACTATCCTTCTATCTTTCTGAAGGACATAATTTCACTCCTCAGCCGAGCTGTCTTGGCAGATGGATAAAACTTAGCCAAGAACTTCTTAGCCAAATCATCCCAAGTACTGATGGACCCAGGCTTTTCAGCCTTTAACCACTTCCTTGCTGCCCCAATCAGTGAAAACGGGAACAACATCAAGCGAACATAATCAGTAGGAACTCCCGACGGTTTATAAGTATCGCTGATCTCCAAGAAATTCTGAATGTGTTGCTGTGGATCTTCATGAAGTAATCCAGCATATTGCCCAGTCACATGCAGCAACTGAATCATGCCGGGCTTAATCTCAATGTAACGACCCTCAAATAGTCGTTACGGGATCTGGGACCTTGATTTGCGTGTCGACAGTCCCAAAAGCTCCGTTAGGTCATTTATGACCCGTCTGTGAAATCTGAGTCGAAACGGAGTCCGTTTGATAGGTTTTCGAGAAAAGGATCCGTTTATGAAATTCTGGAAAGGAATTTGGGGTTTCGATAGGTCGTTTTGAGTAAACGAACCCCGATGGAAAATCCGAGCGCACCGTTAGGTCCGTCTCGTCATTTATGATATGTAGCAACCTTCAAAATTGAAAACGGACCTCGTTTGATAGGACTTTTGATAAAGTCCCCATTTCGGAAGTTTAAAAGAGTTAAAAGAGGTTTCCGAGCTCGATTTGAGCAAATGAGCTCCGATGAGAGATCCGAAAGTTCCGTTAGGTTCCTATAGTCATTTGTGACTTGTAGCAACTTTCGGAATTGGATTCCAAGGTCGTTTGGTTAAATTTCGCTATTTTGGCGAAAGTCGAAAATTGAACCTTTGCCGTGGGACCCACTTTTTGAGTTCTGGAGGTCCGAATTGAGTTCCGTCTTGACGAGCATGTCACCCAAGTATTTTATGGCTTGTGTGCAAAATTTGGGATCATTCCGAGCTTCGTAGGGTCCCGTTTTGCCCCTAAAATAGTAGAAAATCTGGTGCGACTTTTCTGTTCTGTTTTGGCGCAAACAGCCGGATAAAAGCTGATTTTCCGGCTAATCCGTAAGGAATTAGGAAAAACTCAAAACATGAAAGTTGTAGCCCTTTGAGTTATGGTTCTAATAGCATTAGTTTCAGGTCATTTGGACATTCCTATCAAAAGTTATGATTTTTTCAAAAGAAGCTGTCACAGAGGCAAAAAAAACTGCTATAAAAAGGCCATTTCGGGCCATTTCGGTTCATAACTTATAAAAATCATTTGGTGAGTTCTTGAGGCGATTTTTGGGTATTTCTTGAAGACCCAATCATACTTACACTTAAGGTAAGCCCTTTCAATCCATCTTTATGTTGACTAACACAAGAATCAAAGGGTTGATTCTTGGGAATGGGTTAGAACCCTAGATTCTTAAGAATTGGGGAAAGACATCGAGCATGGCTCGCATGTGGAATCTAAGTGTACTTTTGGACTCACGGGAGCGTGGGGAGTCCGGAAAAGTACATTTTGTAAATTTAGGGCTCGGCCCTACCCGGGGGCATTTTGGTAATTTTTACCCTAGGATGCCTATAGGCTTAAATAGCTATAATTGAGCACTCATATGTGCTATATCTTGTCTTAATAGACCTAGTGGAGAGTCCTTCGCGGACAAGGCGAGCGGGAAAGGAGATTCTTCCCGGCATTTGAGCCCGAATTTCGAGGTAAGTGAGACTTGACCTCTATTGTGCTTGTTGACTCTTCCTTCATGCTAGTATGCTTCATGTACGCATCTATATATACCTAAAAATGGTTAGGATTAATGATGTGAATTACTTGCTATTATTGTTTGTTATAAATAGCGAGATTGTGACTCGACCGAGGTATGTGCCGGTCTAAACGCTACGTCGAGGTAGCTTAAATTTATATCGTAGTAACGCTTGCTACGCCATGCTTAGATAGCAAGAACTTGGGACATGGCCGAGGATGTTGCCGGCATGTCATGATAAATGTCTTGCCGAGGATTTTGCCGGCTTTTGTATGATATTGGTACTTGATTTGTTCACGTGCCGGGTTGGGTAGTGCTGTCGGGTTAACCTTCGCCTTACGTTCAGCTAGCATAACCAACCTGGGTTACGATGACTGTGAAATATTATCGTTATTAATATTTCTGTTATTGTTATTAATGTCGTGGATATTAATACTGTTAGAGGGACACTTGACAGGGGGTGTGGTGTCGCCTATACTATGAGATGTGTCACACTTGACAGGGGGTGTGGTGTGGACACTTGATCTTTGAGATGTGACACACTTGACAGGGGGTGTGGTGTGGTCACTTGATTTATTGAGATACGACGCACTTGACAGGGGGTGTGGTGCGATCGTAGACAGATTTGAGATGAGCCAACGACTACGGGTCGTTGGTCTACTTATTCATGATTGTGATAGTGACTTCAGGTCACGGTATATGGTTGATACTTAGTAGTGGTGTTGCTAGTCCATCGTAGGTCTAGGTTAGTCGGCACAGGAATAGAGATTGGACCTCCAAACCGCCGCTGAGTTGACCTATGCCTTACGTTGGATGGGCATAATCCTTGAGACTTCTGGTTACTACTTTATTGTATGATTACTATAGTATGTTGTTGCTTATGATGCATGTAGCGACTTGTCCCGCAAGGGTACCTTAGCGGGCCTGTCGGTGATCTTACTGGGCTTCGGCTCATAACTTACTCTGCTACGTGCGCAGGTCCTTCATCCAGTCAGCAGCCCGGACGTTAGCGGTTCCCGAGGCTTCTGAGACTTTTGATTGAGGTGAGCCGACCACACAGACCGTGGTGGCATACCGCCGGAGTCACTTAGAGATAGGACTCAGATTTCTTTGATGTATATTCATACTTTATTGAGTCACTCTTAGAATGATCCAATTCTTTTGTGGATATATTCTTTTGGACTTCACCCTTTTATATTTATATATCCATTTATGATCTTTTCACATTATTGTTCTTTTCCGCATCTTGTTTCATTGGTTCGCCTAGGCAAATGTTGTTTAGGTGCCATCACGAGCCCTTGGAAATTGGGTCGTGACAGTTTGGTATCAGAGCCCTAGGTTCTGATTCGAGTCCTAGGAGTCTTGGAGCAGTGTCTGAGTAGAGTCTTGCTTATGGGTATGTTGTCGACCATACTTATGAGCGAGAGGCTACAAGGGCATGTTAGGAAATGTTTTCCCTTCGTTTCATCTCTATTCGTGCTGAGTAGCTTATATAGGTGCTGACCCTTTTTCGTGTATTGTATCAGATGGCGAGGACGCGAGCATCCTCAGCCAGGAGGGCTGCATCTTCTACACCCGCGTCTGCGGGAGAGCCATCAGCACCTACGCAGCCGCCAGCTGCTAAGAAGACTCGGGCAGGTCGCCCGTCAGCCACTAGGCAGGACACAGCTATCCCTGCGGTGTCCGCAGCGACTCTGTCAGCATCTATTCCCCCTGTGCCTGCTGTTGTGCCAGGCACCGTTGTGATCTCTTCAGAGGAGTATATGAGACTGATAGCCTTTTCTAGCCATCAGGTCCCTGTCAGAGATGATGTTGCAGCTCCTGTTTCGGCTCCTCAGCCGACCAAACCTGTTATGAGCACGCCTACTTCTCAGGCTGCTCCTGATCATATTGCCCAGCCTTCTGCTTCTGCTCTTCAGGCAGGTCCTGTTATTTCTACTCCTCCTATGGGCACTGAGGAGGTTGCCAAGAGGATAGAGTCATTCATGAAGCTTCAGCCTCCAGAGTTCGACGGTACCTCAGCTACATGTACTGCCCAGAGGTACATTCAGAAGTGTGAGAAGATTTTGACAGTTCTTGGTACTAGAGACACCTTAGGGGTGAAGTGTGCTTCTTTCAGATTATCGGGAGATGCGGAGACATGGTGGGTCTCCATGATGCGGCAGAGTTCGTGTCTATGTTCATGAGCAGGTTCGTGCCCCAGAGTCAGCACGATGCTGAGAGGCGCGAGTTTGAGGGGTTGAGGTAGGGAAACCTGTCTGTTTCAGAGTATGACACCAGGTTCTTGTGGTTGTCTCAGTTTGCGCCGGCTATGGTAGCTCAGGAGAGGGACAAGGTCCTCCGGTTTGCTGAGGGTCTTCATCCCCGCTTGCAGGTAGCTGTTGCCCCTGATATGGGCAACAAGTCATATTTTGAGATAGTTGATGTGGCGCGGCGGATGGAGGATATCTTCGCCAGGGCTGACGCGGAGAGGGCGGCCAAGAGATCGCGTCAGTCTGGTGGGTATAGTGGATCCGCTCAGAGGGGTCAGGGTCATCAGGGCCGTTCTCAGTCTAGGCCCCAGGCTGCTGCTTTGCCTGCCCAGGATTTTTCTTCAGAGACCCCGAGGCCTCAGTCATCCCAGAGGCGGGGTGGCTCTTCGCAGTCTGGTCCGCCGCAGTGCGGGAAGTGCCATCAGAGGCATCATGGGAGGTGTTCGTCTGGAGGTGGTCATGGCAGAGGTGGTAGAGGCGGTAGAGGAGGTAGAGGTGATGGATGTTTTGAGTGTGGGTCTCCAGAGCACTATGTCAGGAGTTGCCCTTATGTTTCATCAGGTCGCCAGGGATCCGCAGCTATGGTACCATCTGGTCCTCAGGCCGCCAGGCCCGTTTCTCAGATTCCTCCTAGACAGCAGTGTCAGAGAGCTCCGGGTTCAGGAGGCTCGGCGCAGGTCTATGCTATGACTCGTCAGGATGCTGAGGCATCCAATGATGTCATCACAGGTATTATTTCTGTCTGTGGCCGCGATGTTTATGCTCTTATTGATCCGGGGTCTACCTATTCGTATGTGTCGCCGGGATTTGCCCCTTGCTTGGGCAGGGATCTGGTCTTCTTAGATGATCCCTTTATGGTTGCCACCCCTGTCGGGTCTTCTATATGTGTAGATAGGGGTTATCGGCAGTGTATGATCTCCATCTGTGGTGTAGAGTCCTTAGTGGACCTGATGCTGCTCGATATGTCTGATTTCGATGTCATTATGGGCATGGATTGGCTGGCTTCCTGTCATGCGACTTTGGATTGCCATGCCAAGTCCGTGACAATCGGGGCAGAGGGTGAGTCTCGAGTTGTATGGAGAGGTTCCAGGCCTTCTCCGAAGAGTAGGATCATTTCATTCTTGGAGGCGCAGAGGATGATATCTAGTGGGTGCGAGGGATATATTGCTTCAGTTCGGGATGTCCGGGCAGAGGAGTTATCCCTTGATAGAGTTCCGGTTGTTTGTGAGTATCCGGATGTGTTTCCTGATGATTTGTCGGGTTTGCCGCCTATGCGGGAGATAGAGTTTTGCATTGATCTATTGCCAGGCACTCAGCCTAAATCTATTCCCCCGTATCGTATGGCTCCTGTTGAGTTGAGGGAGCTGAAGGAGCAGATTCAGGATTTGCTCGATAAGGGCTTCATTAGGCCCAGTGTGTCTCCATGGGGTGCCCCGGTATTATTTGTGAAGAAGAAGGATGGCTCTATGCGGATGTGTATTGATTACCGGCAGCTGAATAAGGTTACTATCAAGAATAGGTATCCTTTGCCGCGTATTGATGATTTGTTTGATCAGCTTCAGGGTGCTACCTTCTTCTCGAAGATTGATTTGAGGTCGGGGTATCATCAGTTGAGGATTCGGTCCGAGGACGTTTCCAAGACTGCTTTTCGTACCCGATATGGCCACTATGAGTTCCTGGTGATGTCTTTCGGGCTTACGAATGCCCCAGCTGCTTTCATGGATCTGATGAACCGAGTGTTCAAGGCCTACCTTGACTCCTTCGTCATTGTGTTTATCGATGATATCTTGGTTTATTCGAGGAGCAGGGAGGAGCATGAGCAGCATTTGAGAGTTGTTCTTCGGACTCTGAGGGATCAGCAGTTGTATGCCAAATTCTCCAAGTGTGAATTTTGGCTCAGTTCTGTAACTTTCCTAGGTCACATGGTGACCAAGGATGGGGTGTGTGTTGATCCGAAGAAGATAGAGGCCGTTCAGAGTTGGCCTAGGCCTACTTCTCCTACAGAGATTCGGAGTTTCTTAGGCTTGGCAGGTTATTATCGGCGGTTCGTCGAGGGGTTTTCTTCTATTTCAGCACCTCTGACGAAGTTGACCCAGAAGAATGTTCCTTTCCTGTGGTCCGATGCCTGTGAGTCTAGCTTTCAGAAGCTTAAGACTCTGTTGACTTCAGCGCCAGTGTTGGCCTTGCCTAGTGGATCCGGGGGATTCACCGTATATTATGATGCTTCGGGTGTTGGCCTGGGTAGCGTTCTGATGCAGGAGGGTAAGGTGATAGCTTATGCCTCGAGACAGCTGAAGGTCCATGAGAAGAATTATCCTGTCCATGATTTGGAGCTGTTAGCTGTCGTGTTTGCATTGAAGTTGTGGAGGCACTATCTTTATGGCGAGCCATGTGAGATATTCACCGATCATAAGAGTCTCCAGTACTTGTTCACTCAGAAGGACTTGAACGGGAGACAGCGCCGCTGGTTAGAGCTGCTGAAGGATTATGATCTTTCTATCCGGTATCATCCCGGAAAGGCTAATGTTGTAGCCGATGCCTTGAGTAGGAAGTCCATGGGTAGCCTCGCCTATCTTGATGCTGATATGAGGCCGTTGGCCCGTGAGTTGCAGGCTTTGTCCATTAGTGGGGTTCGGTTTGATGATTCTGTTCCAGGCCGGGTGCTTGCATATGTGGGGTCTCAGTCGTCTTTAGCTTCCCAGATTCGGGAAAGGCAGTTCGAGGATCCTTATCTGAGAGATCTCCGGGACAGGGTCCTGAGTGGGGGAGTGTCCTCGTTCGTGATTGGTGATGATGGTGCTTTGCGGCTTAACGGCCGGGTATGTGTTCCAGCCATTCTGGAGCTGAGGCAGATGATTTTGGCAGAGGCTCAAGTTCGAGATATTCCATTCATCCGGGTACTGCGAAGATGTATCATGATCTTCGAGAGCTGTATTGGTGGAAAGGGATGAAGAGGGATGTTGCTGATTACGTATCTCGGTGTTTGAATTGCCAGCAGGTGAAGTATGAGCACCGGAGGCCAGCCGGGGTGACCCAGTGTATGCCCATTCCCGAGTGGAAGTGGGAGCAGATCACTATGGATTTCGTAGTTGGTTTGCCGCTGACCGTGGGTAAGCATGATTCGGTGTGGGTAGTAGTTGATCGACTGACGAAGTCGGCTCACTTCATTCCAGTGAGGACTACTTATACCTCGGAGCGTCTGGCTCGTATCTTCATTGAGCAGATTGTGAGATTGCATGGTGCTCCTGTTTCTATCATTTCTGACCGAGGTGCTCAATTCACAGCTCAGTTTTGGAGATCTTTTCAGAGAGAGCTGGGTACTCGGGTCGATCTCAGCACTGCATTTCACCCGCAGACTGATGGCCAGTCTGAGCGGACCATTCAGATCCTCGAGGATATGTTGAGGGCGTGTGCTATTGATTTTGGAGGCCATTGGGATAGCCATTTGCCGCTAGCAGAGTTTGCGTATAATAATAGCTATCAGGCTTCTATCCAGATGGCTCCGTTTGAGGAATTGTATGGTCGGAGATGTCGCTCGCCTATCGGTTGGTTCGAGTCTGGTGAGGTCCAGGTGTTGGGGCCCGATTTGGTGCAGCAGACCTTAGATAAGGTCCGGGTTATTCAGGATCGACTCCGCACGGTTCAGAGCCGGCAGATAACGTATGCAGATCGGAGGCGGAGAGATCTTGAGTTCATGGTTGGGGACCGGGTATTCCTCAGAGTGTCGCCCATGAAGGGTGTTATGAGATTTGGGAAGAAAGGCAAGCTCAGTCCTAGGTTCATTGGGCCTTTTGAGATATTGGAGCGCGTTGGCGCCGTTGCTTATAGACTGGCTTTGCCTCCCTCTCTGTCTGTTCATCCGGTGTTCCATGTGTCCATGCTCCGGAAGTATGTTCACGATCTGTCTCATATGATCGATATGGCTTCCGTGGAGGTAGATGGCGACTTAGCTTATTCGGAGGAGCCTATTGCTATTGTGGCTAGAGAGGTCCGTAAGATGAGATCGAAGGTGATCCCGCTTGTGAGAGTTCAATGGGGGGCATCACTCCATTGCCGAGGCCACTTGGGAGCTTGAGTCCGAGATGCGTGAGAGGCATCCGCGCTTGTTCGATGATTCAGGTATGAAATCCTTGTATTTTCTAAGCCTGAATTTGCATTTTTAAGTTTTATTGATTTCGGGTGGTACCGAGGGGTCCTCAAAATCCGTGCCAGCTCCGTGGCTAGTGTGTGGATCCTACCTTAGACTTAGGCTCGTCCGAGGACGGCCGAGAGTCTAAGTGGGGGAGAATGTAACGACCCTCAAATAGTCGTTACGAGATCCGGGACCTCGATTTGTGTGTCGACAGTCCCAAAAACTCCGTTAGGTCATTTATGACATGTCTGTGAAATCTGAGTTGTAACGGAGTCCGTTTGATAGGTTTTCGAGAAAAGGATCCGTTTATGAAATTCCGGAAAGGAATTTGGGGTTTCGATAGGTCGTTTTGAGTAAACGAACCCCGATGGAAAATCCAAGCACACCGTTAGGTCCGTCTCGTCATTTATGATATGTAGCAACCTTCAAAATTGAAAACGGACCTCGTTTGATACGACTTTTGATAAAGTCCCTGTTTCGGAAGTTTAAAAGAGTTAAAAGAGGTTTCCGAGCTCGATTTGAGCAAATGAGCTCCGATGAGAGATCCGAAAGTTCCGTTAGGTTCGTATAGTCATTTGTGACTTGTAGCAACTTTCGGAATTGGATTCCGAGGTCGTTTAGTTAAATTTCGCTATTTTGGCGAAAGTCGAAAATTGAACCTTTGCCGTGGGACCCACTTTTGAGTTCTGGAGGTCCGAATTGAGTTCCGTCCTGACGAGCATGTCACCTAAATATTTTATGGCTTGTGTGCAAAATTCGGGATCATTCCGAGCTTCGTAGGGTCCCGTTTTGCCCCTAAAACAGTAGAAAATCTGGTGCGACTTTTCTGTTCTGTTTTGGCGCAAACAGCCGGATAAAAGCTGATATTCCGGCCAATCCGTAACGAATTAGGAAAAACTCAAAACATGAAAGTTGTAGCCCTTTGAGTTGTGGTTCTAACGTCACCAGTTGCAGGTCATTTGGACATTCCTATCAAAAGTTATGATTTTTTCAAAAGAAGCTGTCACAGAGGCAAAAAAAACTGCTATAAAAAGGCCATTTCGGGCCATTTCGGTTCATAACTTATAAAAATCATTTGGTGAGCTCTTGAGGCGATTTTTGGGTATTTCTTGAAGACCCAATCATACTTACACTTAAGGTAAGCCCTTTCAATCCATCTTTATGTTGATTAACACAAGAATCAAAGGGTTGATTCTTGGAAATGGGTTAGAACCCCAGATTCTTAAGAATTGGGGAAAGACATCGAGCAATGCTCGCATGTGGAATCTAAGTGTACTTTTGGACTCACGGGAGCGTGGGGAGTCCGGAAAAGTACATTTTGTAAATTTAGGGCTCGGCCCTACCCGGGGGCATTTTGGTAATTTTTACCCTAGGATGCCTATAGGCTTAAATAGCTATAATTGAGCACTCATATGTGCTATATCTTGTCTTAATAGACCTAGTTGAGAGTCCTTCGCGGACAAGGCGAGCGGGAAAGGAGATTCTTCCCGGCATTTGAGCCCGAATTTCGAGGTAAGTGAGACTTGACCTCTATTGTGCTTGTGGACTCTTCCTTCATGCTAGTATGCTTCATGTACGCATCTATATATACCTAACAATGGTTAGGATTAATGATGTGAATTACTTGCTATTATTGTTTGTTATAAATAGCGAGATTGTGACTCGACCGAGGTATGTGCCGGTCTAAACGCTACGTCGAGGTAGCTTAAATTTATATCGTAGTAACGCTTGCTACGCCATGCTTAGATAGCAAGAACTTGGGACATGGCCGAGGATGTTGCCGGCATGTCATGATAAATGTCTTGCCGAGGATTTTGCCGGCTTTTGTATGATATTGGTACTTGATTTGTTCACGTGCCGGGTTGGGTAGTGCTGTCTATACGTAACCTTGGGTTGGACGACATGGGAGTAGGGATTGTACCCCCAAACTGTGGTCGGGTTAACCTTCACCTTACGTTCAGCTAGCATAACCAACCTGGGTTACGATGACTGTGAAATATTATCGTTATTAATATTTCTGTTATTGTTATTAATGTCGTGGATATTAATACTGTTAGAGGGACACTTGACAGGGGGTGTGGTGTCGCCTATACTATGAGATGTGTCACACTTGACAGGGGGTGTGGTGTGGACACTTGATCTTTGAGATGTGACACACTTGACAGGGGGTGTGGTGTGGTCACTTGATTTATTGAGATACGACGCACTTGACAGGGGGTGTGGTGCGATCGTAGACAGATTTGAGATGAGCCAACGACTACGGGTCGTTGGTCTACTTATTCATGATTGTGATAGTGACTTCGGGTCACGGTATATGGTTGATACTTAATAGTGGTGTTGCTAGTCCATCGTAGGTCTAGGTTAGTCGGCACGGGAGTAGAGATTGGACCTCCAAACCGCCGCTGAGTTGACCTATGCCTTACGTTGGATGGGCATAATCCTTGAGACTTCTGGTTACTACTTTATTGTATGATTACTATAGTATGTTGTTGCTTATGATGCATGTAGCGACTTGTCCCGCAAGGGTACCTTAGCGGGCCTGTCGGTGATCTTACTGGGCTTCGGCTCATAACTTACTCTGCTACGTGCGCAGGTCCTTCATCCAGTCAGCAGCCCGGACGTTAGCGGTTCCCGAGGCTTCTGAGACTTTTGATTGAGGTGAGCCGACCACACAGACCGTGGTGGCATACCGCCGGAGTCACTTAGAGATAGGACTCAGATTTCTTTGATGTATATTCATACTTTATTGAGTCACTCTTAGAACGCTCCAATTCTTTTGTGGATATATTCTTTTGGACTTCACCCTTTTATATTTATATATCCATTTATGATCTTTTCACATTATTGTTCTTTTCCGCATCTTGTTTCATTGGTTCGCCTAGGCAAATGTTGTTTAGGTGCCATCACGAGCCCTTGGAAATTGGGTCGTGACAGTTTGGTATCAGAGCCCTAGGTTCTAATTCGAGTCCTAGGAGTCTTGGAGCAGTGTCTGAGTAGAGTCTTGCTTATGGGTATGTTGTCGACCATACTTATGAGCGAGAGGCTACAAGGGCATGTTAGGAAATGTTTTCCCTTCGTTTCATCTCTATTCGTGCTGAGTAGCTTATATAGGTGCTGACCCTTTTTCGTGTATTGTATCAGATGGCGAGGACGCGAGCATCCTCAGCCAGGAGGGCTGCATCTTCTACACCCGCGTCTGCGGGAGAGCCATCAGCACCTACGCAGCCGCCAGCTGCTAAGAAGACTCGGGCAGGTCGCCCGTCAGCCACTAGGCAGGACACAGCTATCCCTGCGGTGTCCGCAGCGACTCTGTCAGCATCTATTCCCCCTGTGCCTGCTGTTGTGCCAGGCACCGTTGTGATCTCTTCAGAGGAGTATATGAGACTGATAGCCTTGTCTAGCCATCAGGTCCCTGTCAGAGATGATGTTGCAGCTCCTGTTTCGGCTCCTCAGCCGACCACACCTGTTATGAGCACGCCTACTTCTCAGGCTGCTCCTGATCATATTGCCCAGCCTTCTGCTTCTGCTCTTCAGGCAGGTCCTGTTATTTCTACTCCTCCTATGGGCACTGAGGAGGTTGCCAAGAGGATAGAGTCATTCATGAAGCTTCAGCCTCCAGAGTTCGACGGTACCTCAGCTACATGTACTGCCCAGAGGTACATTCAGAAGTGTGAGAAGATTTTGACAGTTCTTGGTACTAGAGACACCTTAGGGGTGCAGTGTGCTTCTTTCTGATTATCGGGAGATGCGGAGACATGGTGGGTCTCCATGATGCGGCAGAGGTCTAGTGACCTCCCTCCTTTGTCTTGGGCTGAGTTCGTGTCTATGTTCATGAGCAGGTTCGTGCCCCAGAGTCAGCAAGATGCTTAGAGGCGCGAGTTTGAGGGGTTGAGGCAGGAAACCTGTCTGTTTCAGAGTATGACACCAGGTTCTTGTGGTTGTCTCAGTTTGCGCCGGCTATGGTAGCTCAGGAGAGGGACAAGGTCCTCCGGTTTGTTGAGGGTCTTCATCCCCGCTTGCAGGTAGCTGTTGCCCCTGATATGGCCAACAAGTCATATTTTGAGATAGTTGATGTGGCGCGGCGGATGGAGGATATCTTCGCCAGGGCTGACGCGGAGAGAGCGGCCAAGAGATCGCGTCAGTCTGGTGGGTATAGTGGATCCGCTCAGAGGGGTCAGGGTCATCAGGGCCGTTCTCAGTCTAGGCCCCAGGCTGCTGCTTTGCCTGCCCAGGATTTTTCTTCAGAGACCCCGAGGCCTCAGTCATCCCAGAGGCGGGGTGGCTCTTCGCAGTCTGGTCCGCCGCAGTGCGGGAAGTGCCATCAGAGGCATCATGGGAGGTGTTCGTCTGGAGGTGGTCATGGCAGAGGTGGTAGAGGCGGTAGAGGAGGTAGAGGTGATGGATGTTTTGAGTGTGGGTCTCCAGAGCACTATGTCAGGAGTTGCCCTTATGTTTCATCAGGTCGCCAGGGATCCGCAGCTATGGTACCATCTGGTCCTCAGGCCGCCAGGCCCGTTTCTCAGATTCCTCCTAGACAGCAGTGTCAGAGAGCTCCGGGTTCAGGAGGCTCGGCGCAGGTCTATGCTATGACTCGTCAGGATGCTGAGGCATCCAATGATGTCATCACAGGTATTATTTCTGTCTATGGCCGCGATGTTTATGCTCTTATTGATCCGGGGTCTACCTATTCGTATGTGTCGCCGGGATTTGCCCCTTGCTTGGGCAGGGATCTGGTCTTCTTAGATGATCCCTTTATGGTTGCCACCCCTGTCGGGTCTTCTATATGTGTAGATAGGGGTTATCGGCAGTGTATGATCTCCATCTGTGGTGTAGAGTCCTTAGTGGACCTGATGCTGCTCGATATGTCTGATTTCGATGTCATTATGGGCATGGATTGGCTAGCTTCATGTCATGCGACTTTGGATTGCCATGCCAAGTCCGTGACGATCGGGGCAGAGGGTGAGTCTCGAGTTGTATGGAGAGGTTCCAGGCCTTCTCCGAAGAGTAGGATCATTTCTTTCTTGGAGGCGCAGAGGATGATATCTAGTGGGTGCGAGGGATATATTGCTTCAGTTCGGGATGTCCGGGCAGAGGAGTTATCCCTTGATAGAGTTCCGGTTGTTTGTGAGTAACCGGATGTGTTTCCTGATGATTTGCCGGGTTTGCCGCCTATGCGGGAGATAGAGTTTTGCATTGATCTATTGCCAGGCACTCAGCCTAAATCTATTCCCCCGTATCGTATGGCTCCTGTTGAATTGAGGGAGCTGAAGGAGCAGATTCAGGATTTGCTCGATAATGGCTTCATTAGGCCCAGTGTGTCTCCATGGGGTGCCCCGGTATTATTTGTGAAGAAGAAGGATGGCTCTATGCGGATGTGTATTGATTACCGGCAGCTGAATAAGGTTACTATCAAGAATAGGTATCCTTTGCCGCGTATTGATGATTTGTTTGATCAGCTTCAGGGTGCTACCTTCTTCTCGAAGATTGATTTGAGGTCGGGGTATTATCAGTTGAGGATTCGGTCCGAGGACGTTTCCAAGACTGCTTTTCGTACCCGATATGGCCACTATGAGTTTCTGGTGATGTCTTTCGGGCTTACGAATGCCCCAGCTGCTTTCATGGATCTGATGAACCGAGTGTTCAAGGCCTACCTTGACTCCTTCGTCATTGTGTTTATCGATGATATCTTGGTTTATTCGAGGAGCAGGGAGGAGCATGAGCAGCATTTGAGAGTTGTTCTTCGGACTCTGAGGGATCAGCAGTTGTATGCCAAATTCTCCAAGTGTGAATTTTGGCTCAGTTCTGTATCTTTCCTAGGTCACGTGGTGACCAAGGATGGGGTGTGTGTTGATCCGAAGAAGATAGAGGCCGTTCAGAGTTGGCCTAGGCCTACTTCTCCTACAGAGATTCGGAGTTTCTTAGGCTTGGCAGGTTATTATCGGCGGTTCGTCGAGGGGTTTTCTTCTATTTCAGCACCTCTGACGAAGTTGACCCAGAAGAATGTTCCTTTCCTGTGGTCCGATGCCTGTGAGTCTAGCTTTCAGAAGCTTAAGACTCTGTTGACTTCAGCGCCAGTGTTGGCCTTGCCTAGTGGATCCGGGGGATTCACCGTATATTATGATGCTTCGGGTGTTGGCCTGGGTAGCGTTCTGATGCAGGAGGGTAAGGTGATAGCTTATGCCTCGAGACAGCTGAAGGTCCATGAGAAGAATTATCCTGTCCATGATTTGGAGCTGTTAGCTGTCGTGTTTGCATTGAAGTTGTGGAGGCACTATCTTTATGGCGAGCCATGTGAGATATTCACCGATCATAAGAGTCTCCAGTACTTGTTCACTCAGAAGGACTTGAACGGGAGACAGCGCCGCTGGTTAGAGCTGCTGAAGGATTATGATCTTTCTATCCGGTATCATCCCGGAAAGGCTAATGTTGTAGCCGATGCCTTGAGTAGGAAGTTCATGGGTAGCCTCGCCTATCTTGATGCTGATATGAGGCCGTTGGCCCGTGAGTTGCAGGCTTTGTCCATTAGTGGGGTTCGGTTTGATGATTCTGTTCCAGGCCGGGTGCTTGTATATGTGGGGTCTCAGTCATCTTTAGCTTCCCAGATTCGGGAAAGGCAGTTCGAGGATCCTTATCTGAGAGATCTCCGGGACAGGGTCCTGAGTGGGGGAGTGTCCTCGTTCGTGATTGGTGATGATGGTGCTTTGCGGCTTAACGGCCGGGTATGTGTTCCAGCCATTGTGAAGCTGAGGCAGATGATTTTGGCAGAGGCTCAAGTTCGAGATATTCCATTCATCCGGGTACTGCGAAGATGTATCATGATCTTCGAGAGCTGTATTGGTGGAAAGGGATGAAGAGGGATGTTGCTGATTATATATCTCGGTGTTTGAATTGCCAGCAGGTGAAGAATGAGCACCGGAGGCCAGCCGGGGTGACCCAGTGTATGCCCATTCCCGAGTGGAAGTGGGAGCAGATCACTATGGATTTCGTAGTTGGTTTGCCGCTGACCGTGGGTAAGCATGATTCGGTGTGGGTAGTAGTTGATCGACTGACGAAGTCGGCTCACTTCATTCCAGTGAGGACTACTTATACCTCGGAGCGTCTGGCTCGTATCTTCATTGAGCAGATTGTGAGATTGCATGGTGCTCCTGTTTCTATCATTTCTGACCGAGGTGCTCAGTTCACAGCTCAGTTTCGGAGATCTTTTCAGAGAGAGCTGGGTACTCGGGTCGATCTCAGCACTGCATTTCACCCGCAGACTGATGGCCAGTCTGAGCGGACCATTCAGATCCTCGAGGATATGTTGAGGGCGTGTGCTATTGATTTTGGAGGCCATTGGGATAGCCATTTGCCGCTAGCAGAGTTTGCGTATAATAATAGCTATCAGGCTTCTATCCAGATGGCTCCGTTTCAGGCATTGTATGGTCGGAGATGTCGCTCGCCTATCGGTTGGTTCGAGTCTGGTGAGGTCCAGGTGTTGGGGCCCGATTTGGTGCAGCAGACCTTAGATAAGGTCCGGGTTATTCAGGATCAACTCCGCACGGTTCAGAGCCGGCAGATATCGTATGCAGATCGGAGGCGGAGAGATCTTGAGTTCATGGTTGGGGACCGGGTATTCCTCAGAGTGTCGCCCATGAAGGGTGTTATGAGATTTGGGAAGAAAGGCAAGCTCAGTCCTAGGTTCATTGGGCCTTTTGAGATATTGGAGCGCGTTGGCGCCGTTGCTTATAGACTGGCTTTGCCTCCCTCTCTGTCTGTTCATCCGGTGTTCCATGTGTCCATGCTCCGGAAGTATGTTCACGATCTGTCTCATGTGATCGATATGGCTTCCGTGGAGGTAGATGGGGACTAAGCTTATTCGGAGGAGCCTATTGCTATTGTGGCTAGAGAGGTCCGTAAGATGAGATCGAAGGTGATCCCGCTTGTGAGAGTTCAGTGGGGGCATCACTCCATTGCCGAGGCCACTTGGGAGCTTGAGTCCGAGATGCGTGAGAGGCATCCGCGCTTGTTCGATGATTCAGGTATGAAATCCTTGTATTTTCTAAGCCTGAATTTGCATTTTTAAGTTTTATTGATTTCGGGTAGTACCGAGGGGTCCTCGAAATCCGTGCCAGCTCCGTGGCTAGTGTGTGGATCCTACCTTAGACTTAGGCTCGTCCGAGGACGGCCGAGAGTCTAAGTGGGGGAGAATGTAACGACCCTCAAATAGTCGTTACGAGATCCGGGACCTCGATTTGTGTGTCGACAGTCCCAAAAACTCCGTTAGGTCATTTATGACCTATCTGTGAAATCTGAGTTGAAACGGAGTCCGTTTGATAGGTTTTCGAGAAAAGGATCCGTTTATGAAATTCCGGAAAGGAATTTGGGGTTTCGATAGGTCGTTTTGAGTAAACGAACCCCGATGGAAAATCCAAGCACACCGTTAGGTCCGTCTCGTCATTTATGATATGTAGCAACCTTCAAAATTGAAAACGGACCTCGTTTGATAGGACTTTTGATAAAGTCCCCGTTTCGGAAGTTTAAAAGAGTTAAAAGAGGTTTCCGAGCTCGATTTGAGCAAATGAGCTCCGATGAGAGATCCGAAAGTTCCGTTAGGTTCGTATAGTCATTTGTGACTTGTAGCAACTTTCGGAATTGGATTCCGAGGTAGTTTGGTTAAATTTCGCTATTTTGGTGAAAGTCGAAAATTGAACCTTTGCCGTGGGACCCACTTTTGAGTTCTGGAGGTCCGAATTGAGTTCCGTCCTGACGAGCATGTCACCCAAGTATTTTATGGCTTGTGTGCAAAATTCGGGATCATTCTGAGCTTCGTAGGGTCCCGTTTTGCCCCTAAAACAGTAGAAAATCTGGTGCGACTTTTCTGTTCTGTTTTGGCGCAAACAGCCGGATAAAAGCTGATATTCCGGCCAATCCGTAAGGAATTAGGAAAAACTCAAAACATGAAAGTTGTAGCCCTTTGAGTTGTGGTTCTAAAGTCACAAGTTGCAGGTCATTTTGACATTCCTATCAAAAGTTATGATTTTTTCAAAAGAAGCTGTCACAGAGGCAAAAAAAACTGCTATAAAAAGGCCATTTCGGGCCATTTCGGTTCATAACTTATAAAAATCATTTGGTGAGCTCTTGAGGCGATTTTTGGGTATTTCTTGAAGACCCAATCATACTTACACTTAAGGTAAGCCCTTTCAATCCATCTTTATGTTGATTAACACAAGAATCAAAGGGTTGATTCTTGGAAATGGGTTAGAACCCTAGATTCTTAAGAATTGGGGAAAGACATCGAGCAATGCTCGCATGTGGAATCTAAGTGTACTTTTGGACTCACGGGAGCGTGGGGAGTCCGGAAAAGTACATTTTGTAAATTTAGGGCTCGGCCCTATCCGGGGGCATTTTGGTAATTTTTACCCTAGGATGCCTATAGGCTTAAATAGCTATAATTGAGCACTCATATGTGCTATATCTTGTCTTAATAGACCTAGTGGAGAGTCCTTCGCGGACAAGGCGAGCGGGAAAGGAGATTCTTCCCGGCATTTGAGCCCGAATTTCGAGGTAAGTGAGACTTGACCTCTATTGTGCTTGTGGACTCTTCCTTCATGCTAGTATGCTTCATGTACGCATCTATATATACCTAACAATGGTTAGGATTAATGATGTGAATTACTTGCTATTATTGTTTGTTATAAATAGCGAGATTGTGACTCGACCGAGGTATGTGCCGGTCTAAACGCTACGTCGAGGTAGCTTAAATTTATATCGTAGTAACGCTTGCTACGCCATGCTTAGATAGCAAGAACTTGGGACATGGCCGAGGATGTTGCCGGCATGTCATGATAAATGTCTTGCCGAGGATTTTGCCGGCTTTTGTATGATATTGGTACTTGATTTGTTCACGTGCCGGGTTGGGTAGTGCTGTCTATACGTAACCTTGGGTTGGACGACATGGGAGTAGGGATTGTACTCCCAAACTGTGGTCGGGTTAACCTTCGCCTTACGTTCAGCTAGCATAACCAACCTGGGTTACGGTGACTGTGAAATATTATCGTTATTAATATTTCTGTTATTGTTATTAATGTCGTGGATATTAATACTGTTAGAGGGACACTTGACAGGGGGTGTGGTGTCGCCTATACTATGAGATGTGTCACACTTGACAGGGGGTGTGGTGTGGACACTTGATCTTTGAGATGTGACACACTTGACAGGGGGTGTGGTGTGGTCACTTGATTTATTGAGATACGACGCACTTGACAGGGGGTGTGGTGCGATCGTAGACAGATTTGAGATGAGCCAACGACTACGGGTCGTTGGTCTACTTATTCATGATTGTGATAGTGACTTCGGGTCACGGTATATGGTTGATACTTAGTAGTGGTGTTGCTAGTCCATCGTTGGTCTAGGTTAGTCGGCACGGGAGTAGAGATTGGACCTCCAAACTGCCGCTGAGTTGACCTATGCCTTACGTTGGATGGGCATAATCCTTGAGACTTCTGGTTACTACTTTATTGTATGATTACTATAGTATGTTGTTGCTTATGATGCATGTAGCGACTTGTCCCGCAAGGGTACCTTAGCTGGCCTGTCGGTGATCTTACTGGGCTTCGGCTCATAACTTACTCTGCTACGTGCGCAGGTCCTTCATCCAGTCAGCAGCCCAGACGTTAGCGGTTCCCGAGGCTTCTGAGACTTTTGATTGAGGTGAGCCGACCACACAGACCGTGGTGGCATACCGCCGGAGTCGCTTAGAGATAGGACTCAGATTTCTTTGATGTATATTCATACTTTATTGAGTCACTCTTAGAACGCTCCAGTTCTTTTGTGGATATATTCTTTTGGACTTCACCCTTTTATATTTATACATCCATTTATGATCTTTTCACATTATTGTTCTTTTCCGCATCTTGTTTCATTGGTTTGCCTAGGCAAATGTTGTTTAGGTGCCATCACGAGCCCTTGGAAATTGGGTTGTGACACTCAAAGTGCCCGGTGATAGCGGGTTTCACAAGGCTAGACGCCACTCCCCCCAGGCTGGGAAGAGCAACATCTCGCACCGCTACTGCTCGTTCTTCTGCCATTTCAGTGGGCAAGGAAGCAAGTACAATTGCTAGTGCTTCTCGGTCTCTCACTTCTCTTCTTACCCTTCTCAAGTTCCTTTCAGGCTCGGGATGAAAAGGTTCGAGTGGTTCGTTCCTTCTATTCCTTTGCATGCAAAACCTGTTACCTGAAACAGCACCAGAAACTCAACAAAAAATTAAACTCGAATAGATAATAAGTAATCGTTCAAAAAGAAATCAGTCAATTATTAGTCCCCGGCAACGGCGCCAAAAACTTGTTGCTCCCAAACGCACACGCAAGTATACGTGGTCGACAAGTAATAAAGTGATAAATCGAGTATCGTTCCCACGAGGACTATTGTTACGACTGAATTCTAGCAAACAATTTCCTAAGAACTATTCAGGGATTTTTTCCAATGGTTGAGATTTTTACTAACTAAATGCAATAACTAAAAGCAAATAACTGAAGTCAAGTAATAGAGCAAATTCTAAGTTGTTATCAATAAGAGAAAACGGTCCAGGGTCAGAGTTACGAACAATCCAGTTGAGTTTTCCAATTGATTCCACTCCTCGAATCCCTGATAGTAACTAACACATTAAATGTACCCGTGAAAACCTTTTGATTCTTCACGGTCTATGCAGGCTACTCCAATCCATATATGTCTATGGGTTGAATCACGTGCGCGCATTAACGAATTATGTAATTAGTTAAGCTAGGCGAGCAAGTATATGACTATCCTACTCACAAATTGGTTCCCCGATGCCCGGGTTCACAATCTAGCCCTACTCTTTCTCATTGCGTTCATAAATTCCCTCTTTCGAGTTCAATCTAAGAACCATAGATAATGTCTAATTATTGGGCCCTAATAATTAAACAAGTGAAATTAAGAAAGAATAAATAATCCGTTATGGGATTCAATATATGGAATTCAATCTTCAAACATCAACTTTCATGAAACACTCTAACCCTAGAACGAAGGATTTAGCCTCGCATACTCATAATCACAACACAAGAATTCATGTAAGAAATATCAAATATTTTAATAGATGATGAAATGAAATTAAACCTTAGTTCCAAGTGTAAGAACTCCAAGCTTGCTCTTAGAATTCGACCTCCCTTCTCTAGAACGAAATAAAAAAGGTTTTATATTGTTTACAAAGTGATAGAATAAGTTAAACCAAAGCCCAATCTAGTTGGGAGAGCTTTTGTCTCGTCAGCCTCAAGGCTTTCTTGGAGCCACGCCTCCACCATAGCCTCCAACTCTTCAGGGCTTTCTTGAGGCCTTGCTCCACTATAGCTTCCAACTTTTCAGGGCTTTCTTGAGGCCTTGCTCCAGTATAGCTTTCAACTTTTCCATTAACTCTAATTTGCTTGTTCTTGCCTCGAATTCATCCGTACTATTCCTAAAATCACAAATACGATAAGTGAGCACAAGAAACACATTTATCACATATAACGAGCGCATAAAGTACTAAAATGTGAGAATATATCAAGGTAAAATAGGCAAATATTGCCAAACATCAGTAGTCAGTGATGCACAAATTATAAATTTATTAATGTATATTTATTATACAATGTTGGCTCGATGTGAATCCGGATGGTTAAACCTTATTGATCCTATTTCAAGTCGGTCTTTGCGTGTTGCAAAAGTTAGCATTCCAGAAGAATTCCATCTTTTTCCTTAATCATCAAGTATTGGACTAGCTCGATTAACTCAAAAAAATCACTACATGTACCTCTTATCTTTGGTTATGGTTTTTTGTGCCCACTTAAGAATGGTTTAGCAAAATGGCATTGGGGAGCAAACTTCAAGTTATAAATTGACAGCACTTCAAGTATAAGTTGACAAGTGCTGCAAGTGCTGTCTGCAAGGTAGCACTTCAAGTTAACTAAGGAGAATGTTGAAAGAGATAAAATGTCAAGTGCTACCATGGGGACAACACTTGTCAATTTATACTTGAAGTGCTGCTCCCAAGGTAGCACTTGTCAATTTTATAACTTGAAGTGTCCCACCGTGGTAGCACTTACTTAAAGTTAGTGGAGGCAATTCTTGCAAACCATTTTAAGCGAGGTCGGTTAGGCAAACTATTGCCTAAGGTGTCATACTTGTGTAATTCTCCCCAATTAATTTAGGTTCGCACAACATAGAGTTACAAATGGATGAGCACTCCCTACCAATAATAATTTTATTTTCATGGCTTGAATCGATAGCTCTGATCAAGACTTCTATACGTGATTTGTGAAAGAACATTTGTCTTATGTAATCATATTAGAATGGGATTAACTAAACTCCAAAGCAGGTAAACCCTCCATATTTAACCACTAATTTCGGATTTATGCCTCGAGTAGAAAGAAATGGGCATTAAAATTTAATTGGGGCTCCAATGAGTATTAATCACAGGGCGGGGAAAAAAACATTTAACTCAATTTAACGGCTTCATGTTTCCAAAAAGAAGTGAAGTAGTAAATAAATAAAAGCAAAAGCAAGAAAAGAAAAAGGAACAGATAAAATAGTATTTCTTCAACAGTGAGGAGGAATACATGAGCAACAGAGTAGAATGTTTTTGCTTAACCGATGACTAGCAAGTCTTCTCTCACTTTCACTTTCACTTTCACTGTCAATCTTTTTCCAAACATAATAATTACAATTATATGCATAAATTTAGCTCAAGGGAGTTAAATTGCTATTACATTTATATGCATAAATTTTGCTCTTTTTTTTTGGAATTAATGATTATAAGGAATTTCTGGGCTTAAAATTATTGTCTAACTCACTTATTAAGATTATGTAATGCAAATTATATTTAAAAAATTAAAAGGGTGTACAAACTTTATACAATAATGAGTTTTTAGATCAATTTGTCAAGAAATTGTTACTTGTTATCTGTTATAAAATTGCTTGTTTACTTCCTGTTTATTAAATCCAAAGAATTGTTAAGCAAAAATACTGCTAGGTGATTTCTTTCCTTATTTCTAAATTTTGGTGGACAAAGTTATCCGGTACCTGATACCTGTGTCAGTGTTGATGGAAGGTAGTAGGTACCTGTGAATTAGTCAAGTAAGGTGCGCGCAAGCTAAACTGGAGACCACAGTTATAAATTGTAGTTGAGTTCTTAGCTATTATAGAACCATTAAGATTTCTTAGAGTTTTTCTAAACTTGACTCACGAAAATGTTATACTTCATTACATAACATAACCGTTAGGGAACTAGTAAAGGGAAGAGAAATGGAAATGATTGTTAACACAAAATGACACTGTTTCAGTTAACCGTTTTTCTTAAAGAGCGACTCAAATAATGTTGTTTTCTGGGTTCATTATGAGGGAAAAAACAGCCGCATGCAAAGCTTGGTTGTCATGCCCGGTGCCGCTCCTGCTATAGGCTCCTGTCATGGTTTTGCCTCTATCTTTGGCTGAACCCGCTTTACGAAAATCCTGCGTATGTGATAAGAATCAAAAACGAAACGCGGAAATAAAGATAAAGAGCGAGACACTACTCGAACTCCCTACGAAGTAACTATGGAGAACTCATTCCATAATACCCTCGTATCGGTGTCAAGGAGGACCTACACTATGCAACTACCCTCGAGTCACACTTGGGACTCGCAAATAGAATGATCGGATTTTCGGTTCAAGACTCAACTAGGTTCCACTAGTGAATTCAAGCAACCAAGACAAAGGGTTCTCCAAACAAGAGATAGTTTCTTTTCATCATTCATAAAATTCAAGGTAGACTAAGGTTTGAATAGGTTTGTGAAGTATTTATAGACTTCACTTACATGTAACGAAAGCTCAAAAATACCCCCAAAGTGGGTTAAAACAATAAGGCCTCATAGGGCTATAGTTGTCCAAAACATAGCAAATAAACTAGGAATCCCGTATCCTTCAGCTCACTAGGCGCCCCAAGTAGGCGCCCAGCCTAGTGGAGTAGGCGGTCAGCCTACTTGGAGTGGGCGGTCCGCCTCCTCTGAGTAGGTGGTCCGCCTGGACAAGATCCAGAGGGTGATCCAAAAGTGGGCGGTCCGCCCCTTTGACTAGGCGGTCCGCCTGCTTCCCTGAGTGCTTGAAACGCCTCGAAATGTGTCTCTAAGGCTCCTCGTTCCATGGCGTTCCAATGCATAAGCTCTTCCTTGGCCTTAGATGATTTTTTTAGATGGTTGCTCGATTTGGGTCTTATCATCCTCCCCTTCTTGAGACGATTTCATCCTCAAAATCAAGGCTTGGTCTCTCATGGCTCTAACAACTCCTCGGGGTGGCCAAGAATCTCCTTTGTTGTCCCTCTTGATCGTCACTTTGACATAGGCTTCTTCCAAGATCTTCCCCGCCTTAGCATGGAGCTTAGAACCTACAAGCAACGACAAGCAAAAACAAGCAAACGTCCTACTTTGAAAGTAGGTTAGTGCAAGAAGTGTGGAAAACACACTCTTGTGATATAACCAAGCATCAATAACAATCATGAATATCAAGTCTCCAAAGAGAACCATGAGCACTTGGTTAGAGATCATCATGCACTCATCAAAATAATGAGCAAATAGGTCATGGGAAGATGGGAAATGCAAGATCAAGCTACCAAAATTCCCTTGAACCTTAAGCTCAAGATCAACACACCAACCTATCCTCGAGGTGTGATCAACATGTGGAGTGGAGTGAATCAAATAGCCCAACCTACAAGTAGGATCAAGCACTCCACTCCCCTTCTTTAGAGCATACTTACTCACACCAAGGAATTCCTCCTCCCCTCCAATTTCATCACCTGAGCATCCCTTCCCAATAGACAAACTTTCAAGAAAGGTATTGATGATGGCCTCTTCTTCATCATAACCCAAACAAGCAATAGTAGGGTTACTCAAAGAGTCATTTACCTCATTCAAATTCGCACACAGGGTATTGCCTAAGGGGTCAAACCCTTCACAATATGGAGGCTTTATTTTACTATTCACCCTAGTCCGATACAAGTCATTACCACCAATGACATTATCTTCAAACAATGGAAATGTAAAAACATGCATTTCAACATCATGATCAAGCATAGACAAGTTATCAAGACTAGGTTCCTTTCCCTCACTCGAGGAGTCATCGAAAACAAATCGCTCCATCTCACATGCAAAAGACTCCTCAAGGTCACAATTATGGTCAACTATCAATTCTACACTAGTGAGGGGCTCAATGAACAATGGGCTCACATCATGATGTGGCATAGCATCCCTTCCAACTAGTGTTTCACAAACAAACTCAAGTTGACAACTAGACTCTTCACTAGTGGCATACTCACTAGATGCATCAAAAACACCAACTAGTGTTGAGTCATCACAAGACAAGTAGCTAGTAGGTTCATGAAAAGGTGAAGCAACACTTACATTTGTAGTACTTCCTTGATCTCCCACAAGGTTTGAAGTGTCAAATGCAACTCCTCCTTCATGAAGCTCACATTGAGGCTCCAATGACTTGTCTTTCAATGTACCTACACAAGAACTTTCACAAGAAGAGATAGAAGATAAAGAAAGGTTAGAACAATGAGTGTTCTCACTCTCAATTTTTCCTTCCTCACCTCTCATCTCTCTCAATTTTACCTCAAGGTCAAGTGTAGTTTGTGGTGACAATCCACTCACATCACTCCTCAAATCCTCTCCTTTTTTCTCTCTTGGATTGTCACTGGTCACTCCCTCGCTTCTCTCTATCTTTTCTCTCTCATTTGAGGTGGAGTGACTCCCATTTTTATCATGCAATGGCAAAACAATGAAATTGTTTGCCTCGGGTTCAAGTACAATGGGTGACTTCGCTTTAGCCTTTTCCCTCAACTCCCGCATTCGTTTGTAGTCATCGCTCACTTGTTTGGGAGTCATGGGTGAGAGTACAAACTTTTTCCCCTCATGTGTCACCGTATAGGTGTTGGCATGACCATTATGAACCACACGTCGATCAAATTGCCAAGGCCTACCAAAGAGTAGGTGGCATGCTTGCATAGGCACGACATCGAACATGTGTTCATCCACATAGTTCCCAATCTTGAACTTGATCAAACATTGCTTAACCACCCTCAACTCACCACACTCACTAAGCCATTGAAGCCTATAAGGATTTGGGTGTTTCAAGGTAGGTATTTTCAATTGGGCAACTAGTGTTTGGCTAATAACATTAGCACAACTTCCCGAGTCAATGATCATAGAGCAAATGAGACCCATGACTCGGCATTTGGAATGAAAAAGGTTCTCTCGTTGCAAGGTCTCAACATCCTCCACACACATGGCCCCTAGACTCCTCCTCACAACAAGGAAGGCATGGGAGTCATCATCTTCGATCAGAGTAGTCTCCCCTTCATCTCCCTCATCCTCATCACCCTCTACTCCCTCTTCTTCCTCGGGCTCACTATCTTGCTCATAGACCAAGTCACCAACAAGAACCATAGTTTTCTGAGTAGGGCAATCTTTAGAGAGATGACCATATCCCTTACACTTAAAGCATTGAGTAGAAGAAGAGATTGGATTACTCAATTGAGTTCTAGAGTTACCTCCCACGGGTTGTGTCGACCTTTCAAAAGGCTTTTTCACTTCCTTGCTAGCACTTGCACCACTTGCACTTGGGAATTTGGCATTAGTTGTAGGAGACTTCCAATCCTTTGGCTTGTTCAATGGAGTAATAGCATTACTCTTGTAGCGAAGGGATTTCTCCTCTTTGAGCCACTTCTCGGCTTCAACCGCATCCTCATATAGCTTGTAGTGATCATTGTACTTGTGAAACTTCAAAAGTGAAGCTATGTCTCGGTTTAAGCCCCCTTTGAAACGGGTCATGGCCGTCTCATTGTCTTCCTCATCCAAGTCTAGAGTCATCCGGACTTGTTCAAACTCATTGAAGTACTCCCCAACCGACTTGGAACCTTGTTTCAATTCATATAGACGCTTTTGTTGGTCTACTCGGTATTGGTTAGTCAAGTACTTTTCATCCATCACACGGATCAACTCATCCCAAGTAAGATTAAGAACCATCCCCGTCCTCCTTCTATTCCTCTTTACCGACTCCCACCATGTAGAAGCAAAGGACTCAAAGGTAGAGATAGCGTACTTGGTCTTCTTCACTTCGGGCATGTCATTGGTGTCAAATATACGTTCCATGGACAACTTCCAATCAATGTACTCCACCGGATCACTACTCCCTTTGAAAGGAGGAATAGTAATCTTCACACTATTAAGATTGTTGTTGTTGTCACGACCCCCACGGAATGGCTCCGGTTGGCCCCCATAGTGGTCTTCATTCACACCATACTTCCTTCTTGCATTCCCTCCAACATATCCCATAGGTGGCCCTCGACCTCGGCCCCTACCTCGATCCACATTACGACCCCAATTCATACCACGTCTTGGTTGAAAGTGATCATCAAAACCATACACATCGTCACCATAATCAACTTCCTCCCCTTCTTGAGCTTCATCGACTTGCTCAAGAGGTTGCACGTTTCGGATGGGTCTTGGTAATGGGTTGTGTCTTGGGGGATTATCCAAGATACGGCGAATGCCCGTTCGTTCAAATCTCTCTCGATCTTTCTTTACCCGTTGTTGATTGAGCAATTCAACAACTTGCTCCGGGGTAAAGGTAGGGCTACTCGAGCCTTCACCGGTCTCAATTTGGACACTCGGGGTCCTCTTTTCAATTGGGACACTCGGGGTCCCTTGGTCTCCTTGGGTACTTGAGGCACCCTTTTCAAGTGACTCAATCCTTTGAGTCATAACATCCATCTTGGCAAGAAGGCTAGCCAAGGCCTCCTTGATGAAATCTTGACCTTCGTTGGCCATTGTACCTACAAAGAAAAGAAACAAGAGTTAGTTAAAACACCTCACTCGCTCCCTCACTTGTGTTCACTCGGATCACTCGTATGGTGGTGATGGCTATTTCACTCTTGCTTGAACTCAAAGCTTCACGAAGTTGAATAGTAAACCTAAACCTAATCACTCGACTCAAAAGCCAAATGTACTCCGGGGTGAGTGGAGTTAATAGGACTCGATTGGAACGCTAAGCACTTTGAGTGAGGACTTGAGTCAAAAGGCACTACGGATCTTCTTTGAGTTCTAGTCTCCGTTCTAAGGCACGATGATCCTAGTAGCTCGAAGTAATTAGTACTAATCGAGTAGGATTATACTAATAATACTAATTAGAAGCAATGAAAACAAAAAAACAAGCGAACCTAGAAGAAACTACCCGATTCCCAACTTTCAGAAAAGTAGGCGCCCCACCTGTTTGGACTAGGTGGTCCGCCTGGTGTCTGCAGTGGGGAGTAGGCGGTCAGCCTACTCTGAGTAGGCGGTCCGCCTCTGTAAAGTCCAGAGAGCAAGAAAAATTCAGGCGGTCCGCCCGTTTCCCTAGGCGCTCCGCCTACTGCAGGTTTCAGCACAGTTTCAAACACGATTTTCTTGGTTTTGCACCCAAAAATTCATCAATCCACACGTTGTTTTATCAATCCGAAGGTACCCAAGCGTTGTTTCAAGCACAGAGATCAAACCCCAATCAATTTTTATCAAACCCCAATCAAAGTTCAACATTCCACCATGTTCATCATGTTCATAGCTAGGGTTTCAAAATTTTCAAATTCTTCAAGGGTTTCAAATTTTCAATCCTTGTGTTTCTACTTCAAATTCGATGCTCAGGGTACCAAAAGAACGGGTTTCCAACAAGGAACAAACCTCAATATCAATCAAGCAATGGGTCCAACAAACCAAGATTCTATGATCAAATTTTTGTGTTTTTCAACTTTTTCTATTTTTTGTGTTTTCTTCTTTTTCTTCAACAACAAATAAGAACCTAAGATAGAAACCAACCTAGGCACGAAGAATCAAGGGTCGGGGGTTTGTAGAAACAAAACCCGAGCCTTGCTCTGATACCAAGATGATAAGAATCAAAAACGAAACGCGGGAATAAAGATAAAGAGCGAGACACTACTCGAACTCCCTACGAAGTAACTATGGAGAACTCGTTCCATAATACCCTCGTATCGGTGTCAAGGAGGACCTACACTATGCAACTACCCTCGAGTCACACTTGGGACTCGCAAATAGAATGATCGGGTTTTCGGTTCAAGACTCAACTAGGTTCGACTAGTGAATTCAAGCAACCAAGACAAAGGGTTCTCCAAACAAGAGATAGTTTCTTTTCATCATTCATAAAATTCAAGGTAGACTAAGGTTTGAATAGGTTTGTGAAGTATTTATAGACTTCACTTACATGTAATGAAAGCTCAAAAATACCCCCAAAGTGGGTTAAAACAATAAGGCCTCATAGGGCTATAGTTGTCCAAAACATAGCAAATAAACTAGGAATCCCGTATCCTTCAGCTCACTAGGCACCCCAAGTAGGCGCCCAGCCTAGTGGAGTAGGCGGTCAGCCTACTTGGAGTGGGCGGTCCGCCTCCTCTGAGTAGGTGGTCCGCCTGGACAAGATCCAGAGGGTGATCCAAAAGTGGGCGGTCCGCCCCTTTGACTAGGCGGTCCGCCTGCTTCCCTGAGTGCTTGAAACGCCTCGAAATGTGTCTCTAAGGCTCCTCGTTCCATGGCGTTCCAATGCATAAGCTTTTCCTTGGCCTTGGATGATGTTTTTAGATGGTTGCTCGATTTGGGTCTTATCAGTATGTCACTAGTTGTCTTACTGGCCAAAGTTGAAGAGTGCTGATGTCAAATGCAACCTCCACTCCTTAGCATATGGAAGTTGCTAAATTGATGTACAGTTACAATAGAATTATATACGCTGCTTGATGCCTCTAAAAGTTAGGAAATGTATTTTGAGGGTTTGCAGTTTCTTCTAAAATAATTAAAGAAGGAACTATTTCTGGTTTCCAATTTTGATATTTACACTTGCTGGTTTTGTTACCCCTATGGTTGAAATACTTCTATGCAAATCGTGTATATGTAATGTCACCACAATTCGAAATTGCTTCTCTTATTTCCTTTGCTCTATTCTCGTTTTTGTTACCAATAAATGATATCAGTCTCAAACATTACTTTTTCTTCCTTTTTAGTTAAGTTCGAGGCTTGAACTTCTATGTTTTGAGGTTACTAATGTTTGCACAAAATAAAATCCGCTCACTTGCTTCCACTCTCTATTAATTGTACGAATTTGCATTCTTGTGTGCATATTGCATGCCCACGTCCTTTTACAATTTTCAAGTTTGAAGATGTCCAGTGAAGAAGCACGTGCTTGCACCTTCCTGTCACACATAATCCTGTTTGATTTATTCTACTGAAAGCTATTTATAGATCAATTTTCTTCCTTTTAAAGATTGCTACACTCTTTGTGATTTGTCAAATTTTATAACTTGTTTCTTTTACTTTCTGTCAATCTTTGCTAGAAAGTATGCCAACTGAAAGTTCATATTTGTTTGTTTATCTCAGTGGATATGCAAATCATAGAAGATAAACCTGTAGTAGGGCAAGTTAGTACATATGATGCTGACAGAACCCAAGAACTGTATGAGGGTATGACATTTGAATCTGAAGAAGCTGCAAGAGCATACTATGATGAGTATGCTGGACGCGTAGGATTTATGACCCGCGTCCTGTCATCTAGCAAGTCAGAGCGTGATGGGTCAATTATATCACGTGGACTTGGCTGTAGAGGGATGCTAGATAATCCAAGAACAGGAAGTTTTGCCAATCAAAAGCGAGATAGGCGCCGTGATGGTTGCACGGCAATGATCCTAGTCAAAAGAGAGAAGCCCGGAACGTGGGTGGTCAGAAAATTTGTTAGGGATCACAATCATCCCTTGGTTATATCACCCTCCAAGAGACGTCCAACTTTCGTAAGCTTCTTAGTCTTACCTTGTATTAACATGTTATAAAAGTTTTTGTTTCATCGGAAAACAACCGCGGCATACCATTTTGGCGCGCGTATTGCCGCACCATACGTGGCTGCCGTATGAAAAGACGAAAATAGCCTTGAGTCTTATTTTGTCCGTATTAGGCGCGTGGCCTCACACTCGAGTCCTCTCACTCTCTCACTCAGCCGCTGCGGGCCCAATTTTAATTATTTTAGTTTAAATTATTGAAATCTTAACAAGGCCTATTTAAGTATTTTAGTTTAAATTATTGAAATCTTAGTAGGGCCTATATTCAAATATTTGTTTTAAATAAGGTCGTTATTTTCGAAATTGTATCAAAAATGTTTTGTGGTGCCATAATATTCAGATCATATATTATTTTTACTTTTTATTTATTTTTGTTATTAAACGACTCTTTCACTTTCTGATTTTCTTTTGTTTTATTTTCGGACACAATTTTAGAATTAGAGAAATTATTGAAAAATTATATCAAAAATCTTTTGTGGTGCCATAATATTCAGAACATATATTATTTTTACTTTTTATTTATTTTTGTTATTGAACGACTCTTTCACTTTATGATTTTCTTTTATTTTATTTTCGGACACAATTTTAGAATTAGAGAAACCATTGAAAAATTGTATCAAAAATGTTTTGTGGTGCCATAATATTCAGAACATATATTATTTTTACTTTTTATTTATTTTTGTTATTAAACGACTCTTTCACTTTCTGATTTTCTTTTGTTTTATTTTCGGACACAATTTTAGAATTAGAGAAACCATTGAAAAATTGTATCAAAAATGTTTTGTGGTGCCATAATATTCAGAACATATATTATTTTTACTTTTTATTTATTTTTGTTATTAAACGACTCTTTCACTTTCTGATTTTCTTTTGTTTTATTTTCGGACACAATTTTAGAATTAGAGAAACCATTGAAAAATTGTATCAAAAATGTTCTGTGGTGCCATAATATTCAGAACATATATTATTTTTACTTTTTATTTATTTTTGTTATTAAATGACTCTTTCACTTTCTGATTTTCTTTTGTTTTATTTTCTATACAAATAACATTTAACAAAATCTTTTTGAATATTTTATGACATCATATTATATATATTTACTTCTTTCTTTATTATTATTATTAAAGTGGGAATCCCCTAATCATAAGTCATTTTACTTAAAAAACTCTTGTAGTGTAAAACTAATAGTAGTAAAGTAAGAACAATACAAATTAAAAGTATATGAGAGGAGTAGGTAGAACTTGTATTCTCAAAGTGTTTCAAGTCTGTCTTCCATAGAGCCAAATATGCTCTATTTATAGGATACAAATACATAGGTTACAAATCAACCCAAAGGTTACAAGAATTAAGTAGTGACTTAATAAGGAATTAGGGGTCGCTTAGTGGGGAGGAATTAAGTAGGAGAAAGTGGGGTAGTAAACCATATGTTACAATTGAACAATAGCGAGTAGTGGTCATCCACACAAATAAATGAATTTATAACATCCTGTTAAATTTCGAAGCCGGTCTAATGTTTTTTTTTTCAGTTTCTCTTTATTAATGACAAAAGTTTAAAAAATTCAGAACTAGCAATATTATTTTGAATATTCTTGATGAAAAATGTCCTAAAGCAATGTTTTTTACCAACACTAGAACATATTATTCTATGAGCATTAAGGGGTATGGTGGTTCTTGTTAGTAGATGTAAAAACCCAATCTTGGTCATCGTATTCGTGTTGATCGTAACCATTAACTAGCCACCCATACACCTTTCACAGCACAAGGTTACCTAATTTATATTGAGTTGATTTGAAGTGAAACTTGTAATAGTACTCCTCCAAAAATATAGTTGCAGACCTCCATTTAGTCATTTGAGTTGACGTTTCGCGTTCTAAAGCGGCAGTTGGCGTATTTAGTGCATCCAGTGTAGTTGGACTTTTGATGAGGGTAGTTGGGGTTGTAGTATTTATGTCTTGTGTATGGTTTCAATGCATCGTCTATGAAGTTCAAGTGGAGCTTTTAAATACTTCTCACAAACCATATTGGGGTTTCAGTCCTCCATCTTGAAAAAATAATTGTTGTGCTCGTATACTTGTCCAAACGTGATGAAGCAAGAACCGTGTCTACTGGACATTCCAGCAACAGTTGTAGAATCAATAATCCATAAATTTATGGAATCCGACCCTTCTGTTGCTGATATCTCAAATCTGACCTTAGTGTGAGTTCAAGAATGATTTGTTGATTCTTTAATGCACTTTTTTATACCTGAGTACTTGCCACGACGTTATCATGCATGCATTTTACAATTTCAGGTGCGACCTTACACGTAAGCTGGTGTTTACAGGGCAATTTCAACGATACCTGCCTCTGGAGAAGATCTTGGATAAACTGCAACGCTGCGACCGTGGTAATCTTGAATTTCTATATGGACTGAGCAGCAAAGGAATTGATTATGCTACCCTACTTCTCGGGACTCATGTGTTTTTTGTTGCCGGTAACAAGGAGGGGTTACACTATATGGCCCAAGTCGCTAATAATTCTTCGTGTGAGGCCCAATTCGTTAATAATTCAGCTGTGGCCCAAGCAAAGTACAATTACGGGATTGCATTGCTGATGTGTGATAGGGAAGATGAAATTAGCATCAACTCGGGGATGGAAGTGCTGCTTAGTCTATTGAAGGAGCCCGACGGAAGAAATAAGACGATCGAATGCAGAAGACGTCTCAAAAGGATGATTGGTTCGGCAAACTGCAGCAAAGTCGTAGAGACCGGGTGCTGTCACTTTCAGGGGCCGGGGCACTGGAACGGATATATGACAGATATTTACGGCTGCCGTGAATTATTTGTCAATTGTGATCTATGTCTCATTGACGTTGAAACCACGAAATTAACCTTTCCGATGTTTGACTTTGAGATGGGAGCTCCTTGTCATTCAGATTTAAGTTCGGATGATGGTAGCTTTGGTTCTAGTCTGGATTATTAGGGATGTGTATACTTTGTATCACCTTTTTGGGCTCAATATATGCAGTACTTACTTCATCGTGGACTGATCGTGCGCTTGTACTTGTCTAACGATTGTCCAGTCTGAAGTTGTAATGTACTTAGTACTTAGTAGCAGTATTGACTTTCTCCTTTTTGTCCATGTACGATACACCAAGTTTGCATCCGCTGGGCTGATTTCGTGCATTCCCGTTATTTGTATTGTTGCAAGGGCAAAGAACTTGTCTACTAACCAAAACAAGTTCTACCCATCTTGATTAATAAAGTACCAGGGCATGTGATAGCTGCTCAATATTAAAGAGTACCTAAAATTCGATTAAACAAGTGTCCTTGTTTTACATATGTCGTTGGCTAAACTTAAACGCCAGCGAGTGTGGGAATGTTGAATTCCTATCAGGATTCATACGTGCGGGAATAGATTATGCGACCCAACGACTCGCTGAAAACGTGCTGGAGGGATTACTCTACATGGGCCGAGCACATGCCTTCATTGATGGTGCGGCCCAATTCGCTAATTAATCAGCTGTGGCCCAAAAATAGTCCAATTATGTGTTTGCGTTGCTCCTGTTGACAGAATGAACAAATTAGAACTAATACGGCAATGGTTTCGTTGATTACCCTATTGGTTGAGGACGACGGTGTACGTACGGTGGTTAAAACCAGAGGACCTGCCATTAGTGATGGTAACTGCAGCAAATTAATGGATTCTAAGTTCTGAGGCGAAGTCGGAGCAGGACACATGAATTTATAATGCAATTCATGGCAATATTGCACCCGTTAGTTAACAGTCATCTGCGTGTTGTTGACATTGAAACTTTCAGATTAACTTATCCGCTCTTTGATGGTGTCAAGCAGAAGGCGTTGATTCACACGAAACACCTGCTTCTACTTTGGATGAATAGGTGTCTAGACAACGTGCCTGCTCAATCGTGATGCAGTACTTATTAATTTGTGGTTTTGATTTAGTTCGTGTCTAATGGACTGATTTCTGACTTTAATTGTATTCGTCAATGGTAATTGGAAATAAAAACATAAATTAATATGACATTCGGGGGAACATAGACCAATATTAGTCAAGAGCGGAGTATTTGGAGGAACATCTGTGCACGGAATACTACACCACATAATACTGTAACTAGACAAGTTTCCGGTACAAACAAGCGCAGCAAGAACAAAAAATCTTGTGTTTAGACGATGTTCAAAGAAACCTGATGCTAAAATACCATGGACAGATGCAATACCAACTCAACTATATCAGCATCAAATAGCATTTTCTTTAATTAGTCGTCTTCACATACGCGTGAGTTAAAGAAATTACCGGGGGAGGGGAGGGGAACAAACGAATCGAAGATCATCTGCTCGAAAAGTGGAGGAACAAGGGTCGTGCAATTACAAACTAGTGCTGCAAGTGTCATAGGATCAGAAATTTAGCAGCACCCAAAGACAAATTCAGAAAGGAACAGCAGATTCAGACACAGGGAAATATATATATTACAGTCAAATTAAACGCGAGTACGGCTTTAAACGAACAAACCCAAATCCTGGCGCGGTGAGGCTATAGGACTGTCAATTTGCGCTCCTTCAGGACAATTGCCTCCAAAATTATGCAAAACTCGTTCTAAGGTCGTCACGAAGCCTTCCAAACGCATCATCAGCAGATCCATCTGGCGAGATACACGATCGAGCCGCACGGCCATAACATTAACGTCAGTCCTCACCGTGTCTACACAGTGGAAAACATGGTTATCTACAACGACGCGCGGAAAATGTCTAGATCTTTCTGCAGGCATATCAATTTAACTTCACTATGTTGGAAAAGGCGGAAAGAAGATGATATGTGTGGTTTTTTAGAGAACTGAGGGGGCTTATGAGTGACAATTTCCTTTTTTAGGGTTATGGGACAGTATATAATGGGCCGGGTTGTACTCCGCATAAGTTACTGCCATACATTTCGTTTTCCTTGGAGGGAAAAGGTTAAAACTGCAAAAAAAAAAAAAAAAAACGGGTGGGAGATTAATTAATCAGTTGGAGGGAAGTTTCTTTTTTGCAATACTAATTGGCATGGCTTCGGTTCAAATTTTAAAATCCACTTGGCTCTGCCGCTTTGTTAAAGAGTTAGTAATTTGGTAACACAGATTAAATATAGGGTTCCGTTAAATATACCGCATAATTCGGTTCTATTTTTGTTATGTTGCGGCGCGCGCTGTGGTTTATATACTTTTTTGTGATGAAGGGTGCATGTAAAATTTTGGGGAAACTCAACCTATACTAGACATTATGTATTTTTTCTACAGTGTTTTTTGCCCTTCAATGTTTATTAAACATATACTCGACTGCTTATTAGTAGTAAGAAAGTACCTGTATTTTTCTACACTGTATTCTCGAAAGTACATACGTCCATAATTCCAGTTGTATTGATTAGTCGTGTTAAATCATACAAACATTTGGTAGAGGATGTTTTCAGCGACTTTCCTGTGTTCATACTCGGATTAACATTTGGTTGAATCGTCAACCAAAGCCATTTTGGCCCCTGGTTCCTGATTTTATCCTTGGTTGATCCATCAACCATTGATATTCTACAAATAAATACTATTGCTTTTGACTGATGCGTCAACCAAGGCTTGTGGTGTGTCTTTCAATAATAAGGGTCACGAGATCGAACCACAATAAAGGCGCGTGACTCTGTGAACAGAAGTTTTTTTTAAACCCTTATGCGTGTAGTAAAATAAATAAAATAATCAACCCCTTTCATGTGTGAGTGGCTCTTTTCCACCATAATTAATATTTGATTTCTGCCTAAACTGTACAATATTGATGAAAATGCTAGTTTATATTTGGTAAACTTACTGCAACCATTTCTCCATTTTTTTCTCCAAAATTAATGATATTCCCTTTTATATTCTTCTCTATCTTCTATGTTACTATATTATTATCTTTTATCTCAATTTTAATTTGTTATCTTCATAAAACAAATTCTATCGTTTATTATTTTTTTTTTTTACATATTCATCACATATAATTGATATTCAATACAAAATTATTTTATTACCGTAAAATTTTAAATAATATAGTAATTTGTAAGCAAATATTGTAGATTAAATATATTAACGAATAATTTTTTTTAAAAAGTGAAATCATTCCGATACAATACAATAAAATTCATATTACATTACGGTAAAATTCAATTGAAATACTACATAACTATTCAATCTCCCATCTAGTATGCTCGCATAAGTGATCTATTTATCATAATATACGCCTAAGTTAAGATATAAAATAAATATTATAAAACAGTGACATGAACATAATTAAGTGTATATATAGAGATAAATTAAAAGAGTTAAATAACAATAAAGTAGTAATAATGAATAGTAATGGATGTGATGAATAGTGTCACTTCAATGTTTATTAAACATTAACTCCACTGCTTATTATAGTAGTAAGACAGTACCTGTATTTTTCTACACTGTATTCTCAAAAGTACATACGTCCATAATTCCAGTTGTATTGCTGTCGGCGTGTTAAATCACACAAACATTTCGTGAAAGACCGACTTTAGCGACTCTCCAGTCTCTGTGTTCATGCTCCGATTGACATTTGGTTGAATCGTCAACCAAAGCCATTTTGGCCCTTGCTTCCTGATTTTATCTTTGGTTGATCCATCAACCAATGATATTCTACAAAAAATACTATTGCCTTTGCCTGATGCGTCGACCAAGGCATTAGAAACTCAACACAGAAACAATCAGTTTTTATTATATTTTGGCCCAATGTCTAACAGATGTGGCTAATTTTGCGCAGCAGCTTTTGGTGTGTCTTTCATAACTAGTTTTTCAGCACGCGTGTTACGCGTGGACTCTTTATTAGATCACATAAACTTGTAAATCATATCAATGTGTATCGTAACAATATAAGAATTTTATAGTAATTTGATTATGAATCTCAAACTTAGACGCATGCTGCGGGTGTACCTCGCGCATTCAATTTTTTAAGAATCACATAAATGACGGTACTACTATTAAAGATTCTGTACATTATAGATTAAGAATCAAATAAAAGAACAAAAGAAGCCAAAATCGAATAGAATCGACATTAAAAGTAAAGTAGTTGAAATGAAGAAAGTACGATAAAAAAAAGAAACATTGCCGGGAAATGAAATATGCTGCATAAATCAAATTCCTAAAGTAGCTGAAATGAAGAAAATACATGCGACATACATTTTCTGTGTGCATGCCTATTATTTTCATTCCAATATATAAGAAAAAGAACAACGTGAGCATTAATATGAGTAGTAACAAATGGTCACAAACATAAACAAACATTAAAAAGTATTTTCAATAACGCGTAAAAGCTGCAATGAACGGGATTAAACATGGGTTTGAGTTCTTCGGCTCTAAACAATAGAATCACTACACATATACTTGTAAGTAATACATAAATAGGCATATTCATTGATCAATATTTACAAACCAATACAGATTTTCTATTCTAAAGTAACTAATAGCTTTTGAACTATCAATCAGAAGTAAATAAATTCTTAACTTTTAAGTGTCTTACATCGCTACGCTCTTCTTTATCAGGCTCTTTTACTCCCGGGCTTTATGATCTCTGATTCTTCCCCGCAGGCTTTGTTAGGGATATAGTTGATATGCCCTAGACCCAATCTCGTATTTATTTATTTGAACATATTTTGATATTAATATATGGCATTTGATATTCATTTATCATAGTTATTATTATTTAATATGATAAAGTCCTTGATTAAGGTTTGAGACTTTTCATCATGATGGAGATCGTGATGATGAGAGTCAAGTCTTATATAACTTAATCTAAAATTGTTCTTGATCGTAGGATCACTAAATCATTAATTAGGACATTAGTGATCCTCCGGCTAGATCAATATTTATGTGATAGTCTTTATTGGATAAAGATTAGTTGATCTCACTAACTAAATTACATAAATAGGTGATGCATATGGAGATATGATCACTGAACCGACTCATTGGATAATTCCTAATGGTTAGAATTACCATAATCTGTCAATAGGATATTATCTTGAAGAATGTAATGCACGAGTTTCCTTGACCTGAGATCGTCATAGTAATTGACAGGTTATTTATTGTACTTTGATACTAGACCACTATTGTCCTACGACGATAGTTGAAAGGATATTGAGTATGATTAAATACTTGTAGAATTAATGAACGATCAAGATGAAATCTGTCGACTCTTGGTAATGAGTTTAAGCTCTATGTTGTCATGAATTATAAACGACTACTTTAAGACCTTGGCCAGGGCAATTGAATCATAAGAGAAAAGAGTTTCTTAGATCATTCACTGGTCGGTTATATTCCACATGTAAACATAGTTGGTCACCTATTGGGATTTGACAGTTAAACCATATCCTAGGGTGACTCGGAGCTAAAATGACAGAAGGAAATACGACATTATTCTTCTACAGGTTCTTGAGAGTAAAATGTATACTTCAATCTAATCCGGTCGTTAAGGAGTGTTGCTAGACGCCACCCTTGATTAGTATATTGATATGATCAATTTACTACCGGCTTAGTATTGAACCTATGGGGTCGCACACTAACGAGTGTTCTGATCTTTGCTAAGGATTAAATAATATTTAATCCAAATGGAATATTATTATATTCTTTGCTAGCACATAGAATATAATTAATATGTGAACAAATTGAGTTTTACTATTTAGAATAGTAAAATTGAGTTATTTCACTTGGTTATTTCTTGGTTAAAATAATTACTAATATATATGTGATATATATTTAGTTTGCAATTAATGATTATTATACATGGAGATGTATTATAATATTAATAAAAAAATATTTTGCACACTTCTCACCATGAATGTAAAAGGAAGAACACTTGGCTATGTCTTAAAGAGAAGAATAACAAGTGGCTTCTTGCATGAAATGACTAAAAACAAGTGGCAAATAAAGCTAGACACTTGGCTAGCATGCAAAGGGGTGCAAACATGCAAACACCTCTATAAATAGGGCTAAAATCAGCCCAAGGAAGGATGATGAAGTCTTTTCTTTCTTCCTCAACTTTTATTCATAAACAGCCACGTTTTTACATATAGCCACTATTGTGATAGTAGCTTGATAAGTAAAAACAACCAAGAAAAAATTAATTGTGACAAGAAAATTAGTTTCTTGTTCTTTTAGTTTGTGCAAAAGCTTTGAGAAAGCTTAGGCACAATAGTTTTAATCCAATTGGTTCACGGATCCATTGATCAAAGAGTTGATAGCAAGGATTGGTCTCGGTGTGGATACGCATAGAGGCTTCGCATTATCGGAGCTTAACAACAACTCTCGCGCTATCAGGTATGTCTAAGATCCGATCTTTAGACGTAGAAAATAAATTTTAAACGCAAATAGATCTACCTAGGATTGCTTTTGTCTTCCGCTGCGTGTTACGAACACCCCATGCAATCCAACAGGCTTCTCTCCCGTAGTATCCCTGAATACTTTAGCGAGATAAATATAGAAAAAATAATTAATCAATTATCGAGAAGGTAGAATGATCTCAAATACTTTAATCACCTCACTAATAGAATGCTTTTAAGTATTTTCGGCTTGCTGTATGTAACAATTAAAAATGAAACATTCAAGCTTTTACTCATCCACTCTATCTCCGGTAGGTAAACAACATCATATTCAGTTGCATCATTTCTCCCCATAAATCACCTGAGAAAAATAAAATCTTTTTTTTCATGTGCAGTTGATTCAAATTATATGTATTCAGTTAAACCATTCTTGAGGGAACCAAAGTTGATTGGTCGTAAGTGCTTTGTGAACAATGTTGGTATAATTCTTTTTATGACTCTTTGTGTTGCTGCTAATTGAATGAACCAACAAGATGCTATATAACTTTGTTGTTCCAACCGTTCAACACTAATGATGATATTAAACAGTACGTTGTTGATTTTTTTAAAGTTCACACCATTAGCAATGTTGTGATTAAGCAATTAAGCAATTCAATGAAGAGTGGTGACCATTTAATATAGACGTGATGTATGTGAATGAATCTGGTATACGTAGGTGGAATTAATTGCGGCAACCCCTCAAGTTCTCCAAACTTATAAGAATAAGAAGAGAAGTCTTGGTTTAAGGCCAAAAAGCACTACCTTATTTTTTCCAGAATGCTAAGCATCACCAAAACTGATGTATAAATGAATTTAGACGTTGATCTATGTCGAAGCATTTACTGCAACTGTTTGAATTCTCCAAGTTCTTAAATCAACAAACAGTTAGTTAATGTATAGGTCTCTCAAGGACTAAGTTTTTTGAGCTATGCACCCAAAAAAAAAAAGAAGTGCAAGATAAACCAAATTAAAACGTCATCTAATTTTAGTGACCTGGTGTGGTACTCAAAATGATCAAATATTTAATGTAATGATTTATAACAAATAGTAAATAGTTAATTATTTATTTTGAAGAGTATTATAGTTACTTAATTTTTAGAGGTATTTTTGTCTTTCACTTTTTACTTTAGGGATACACACTTTTATAATAATATAATAAATAATAATAATATAATATATAATATGATATGATACGGGTCACGAGATCGAGCCACGATAAAGGCACGTGACTTTTTGAACTGTTCTTTTTTTTTTAAAAACCTTTTTGTGTGTAGTAAAATAAATAAAATAATGAACCCCTTTCACCCGTGAGTGGCTGCCAAAACAGTACAATATTGATGAAAAGGCTAGTTACTCCAACCATTTCTCCATTTTTTCCTCCAAAAAAAAAAAAAAATTCCTTTTTGTATTCTTCTCTTTTAATTATATTATATTATTATCTTTTATCTCTATTTTATTTTCTAATTTTCATTAAACAAATTCTATCTTTTTTACATATTCATCCATATAATTGATATTCAATATAAAATTATTTTATAACCATAAAATTTTAAATAGTAGTAATTTGTAAGAAAATATTATTGATTAAATAATAAGAAAGGGAACAACATGCAAACACCCCCTATAAATAGAGACTATCATAAGCCAAGAGCACCATCTCACTACCATCCAAAATCAAAGCATTGTACATCTTTGAGACAGTATAACTAGTATATTTTTTTACTTATTTTACATTCAACAATATTTTCACCAAACATCCACATTGTTCCTACAAAAGTGACACTTAAAGTGGAAGAGGGAGTCATACTATAGATAAAACAATATTCATCCTCGATAAGTACTTAGTAACTCACTCTAAAAAGGTATTTTATTTCTTACCAGCATTGTCAGGTTTTGAAGATTGTTACACCTCGAGCATCTGTGGTCAAGTACATTATATTACTTCTTGATGAGCTGGAGAAAAAACGCTTCTTTGTTTCTGTCACTGGGGTAGGAAGAATAAGGTACTTCCACATGGATCCACTTCATATGTGGGAGGTATCGCTGATCAGATCATCGTATGATGATTTTGTCAATGCAGTTTTTGACAGATTAGGCATTGATCCTTCAGATAAGTTATTGCATTTTACAGTGAAATTTTATAGGTCCGAACTGATAAGGCCGAGAGACCAAGGCGCAATCGATACCCTGTTACAATTTAATAATGGTTTTGCTCATGTTTACGCATCAAGTTTGGAGGAAGAGACTAATTCTAGACTGTCATCAGGTGGTCCTAGAAAACCCGAACTTATTCCCTTTCTCAGAATTACTAGAACTGAACAAGATGGTGTACCCACGAGATCTTGTGAACTTGATCCTGCTTCTTTGCCCCTCAATCCAGATGATATCAACGACAACAGGACTGCGACTTCTGAACCTGTAGAAAATGTTTTGTTTCTAATTCCTCCTGGGACTAGAGATGAATGCAGGATGTCTAAGAATGTGACATCATCTCTGCAGTGACGATTTGAATGGAAATCATGCTACTACTAGAGAGTCTACTAATGTTCCAGGATCTTCTTGGGTAGTGAACGTCTCTGAGGAAAAGCAAAGTCTGGTGAGCTCTTGTTATGCCAATGACAGGCCTTCCACTGATTTTGATGAGAACCGTGTCAAAAGAAGCTGTTTCTCAAGTTTGGAGGAGGATCCTAATTCTAGAGGGCCATCGAGTGGTGCGGAAAACCTGAACTTATTGTTATTTCTGATGATGAAACAGACACAATTCCTGATAGTGATCCTCAAGAGAGAGTTGATTATCCTCCCGATCCTGGTCTCACACGGGTTGAACTTCACAATGAGTCGCTCGTCAAATATTGAGGTTAACTTGATTGGCTCCAGTTCTAATACGTATGCATAAGGCACGCTTGTAAGTGGAGGATGTATGAGGCGGGATATTATCATTCAACCCCTACGTAATGTGTAGCGTTATTTCCCTAACTTGCATGTTTTGTCCAAAATCGTTGAACATTTTGTCGGAGAAGTTGTTAGCGCCTCTTCACTGTTTGTCTTCATACTCGGTGTAATGTTTGGTTGCATCGTCGACCAAAGCTACTTTCGCCCATATTACCTGATTGCGCCTTTGGTTGATGCAACTACCAAGGCTTAGGTCACAAAACAGACTATTGTTTTAGCCTGATACGTCAACCAAGGCATTAGAAACTCAAGACAGATGTTTGAACAATTTATTATTTTACTAGTAATAATCAGAGTTCTGCTGAAAGGCCACGGAGTCGTAGCTGTTCCGGCGCAGCGGCGTCTGCTGGGTCATCCATAGCGAGGGTCACGAGATCGAACCTTGCTAAAGGTTTGTGCCTCAGGAAATGCTTTTTTATTTTTTTTGGGACATTTTTTTTTTGGGTGTAGAAAAATCGACCCTCCTCATGTATACCAGGTGTGTACTCAGACATATGTGGCTATATAATTAACAATTGATTATACTTAAAAAATTTTCCCAGCTCCACAAATACCTTCATCAATAAAGGCCCTTGATTATCCTCCCATTTTTTTTAAAGGTTATTTCAATCTTTTAAATTAAAAAAACATTTTTAAACCAAACAACTATGCAACATCTTTTTCAATTTGAACCTGTTTATCCAAACACGTAATTGGTTATTCATAAAATAAGCTCCAACATTTAAAAGTTCCTTTTATGCACTTGTGCTGAAAAACTACTTGACTTGCAACTACGACTATAGCACCTAGCGGATTATTGACTGCTTAATTTTTACTGTAATTCTTATGTTTAGATGTCAATTGAACATAAAAATCTTTTGTAATATTTCCTTTGACCTAATTATCTCTTTTAAGCTAACTAGTAAACTTACCCGTGCTTCGCACAGTTAGGTTATGAATGACGCCCTTAAGCCCTACCTCATTACCTGTGAATTCTTTTCCTCATTGACGTCAAATTTCACACATTATGTAAAGTCTAAACTGCTAAAACTCTTTAATCCCAAAACAGTGTACTATTCAGACTCACTAATTTTTTTTAGTGATTTTTACATTGTAGTATAGACATTTGGATGTGCCTTAGGGTAATACAGTACATTTTTTCTAATTTATTGTATATAGACATTTAGACTTATGTAGGTATCTTTTATCAGCCATTTTTAAAAACAGATTAACTCCCCTCTAAGCGTGCGTACTTTTGTGGGAACTTGCGTTTTTCTTTTTCACTGCATTTATTATTTTTGCAGAATCTCAATTAACTTCCCCTATTTAATGCCTATTTTCGTGGGATATGTGATAGACAGCTTTTGTTAATGCATATCATTTAATAATGATCTGATAATAACTAATTAAAACACACGATTTTATCTCCTAATATTAAGGTAATACGTCAATCAAGTGGTAACTGAAAAGTTAAAAAAATTCAAAACTAAATACACGAGACTTTTCATCTAACAATAGTTTTCTCACTTTATCTTGGAATTGTAATCCGAAAAACCCTTCAGTGAACAGAGCCTTTCCATCTTCTTCTCTACAGTCTGGTATTCCTTGCATATTACTGATATTCATTTATATAATGTGAATACTTGCATATACAGTAGATATTTGTTGCATATTACCTTCCATATATAGTATACCTTGCATATTATTGAACAGTATCTCTTTCAATTGCATATGTATAAATTGCTGAATATATTATGGGGAATATATTTGCATGCGATATATTTGGTAAAAAATAAATCAGTAGCATTGGATATATATTTGGAAGAGATTGTGGATTACGTGACTTGTGGGACTCCTTAAATGTAGGATTTGGTTTTATTACGTGTGTTTAGAACATAATTAACGCAGCTTTGTTAGGAAAAAGGATACACATAAACCTATTTACTACCATCTTTTTGGCTAGCCATTGTTGTATATTAATTGTGTCTATTAAACTGTAGGGCCATGTTATATATATATTTGGTTAGATATGAAATTTTCCCAAATTTTATGCCTCTTATTCTTATTAAAAGTGGCAAGGAGAAACTAAGATGGCCCGTTTGTCCGTTGTAATTTTGTGGTTGCATTTACTAATTGCTCAGAGAGCATTTATATGTGGAAGGTTATAAAATCGACGGTAGAATAGCTAGTGACGCAGTAGTAACTAGTAAGGCACTGCTTAAGCTTCCCCATGTCTGTACTCCAAGCATTTAAATTGACATGACAAATGTGAAAGCACTTTATTTGTTGAGCAGTAAATTTGTCTACTGTAGAAAGCACATCCTTTGGTGCATTTTGAGTCTCACACAGTAATTTGTTTAGATGATTGGAGTATCTATATTGGCTAATGATCTCTCCTGTTAGTCAAGTGATAGGCTACTTTGTAAACGCCTCTAAAGCATAGCGATTGTAAGGCTTCAGGGGCATAATGAAAGCTGCCATATCACTTATTTTCTACACGCTTGTTTAAAACTAATGCATTCATAGCGAATTTAAGCTTAGCAAAGCCTAAGGTCATCATATACACATTCAGGGACTCAATATTATTCTACAATTTGTTGGGCGTGCATGAATGCATTGTTGCATCAAACAATCCATATCACATGGAAAGAAATATTTTCATGTATCATCCATCAATCCTATCCTAACTCTACAAGACAATTCGGGTCTCCCACATGGTGGAGAATATATATTCTTCTTCCATGTCAGTTCTTACATGACATTGTGCAGAATATTCTTATTCCATATCATCACTACTTCTCTTTTATAGTGTGTTTCATCTTGGCAGGAAGTACACCACATTATATGAACCCGTGTATAGTTATACACACTGCTTATGTTAAATTTAACTTTATATTTATAGAAACTGAAGTACCAAATCGTCCGTTTGGATGTATGACTTTGAAAGAAGAAATTGAATACATGAAAAACCGTTATATATATAGAAATATGGAAACAACTCTTCAAGTCTCATTGTGTTTCAGGAGAGATGTGTAACAAGTAACTAAGGGAGGAAGAAGAGTGTAAAAACTAGGTTAAGCAGGAAGTGGATCTGTATCTTAAATAAGTGCATTGAATCTTCAAAAAGTACTTTTGGGCTAATTGTTAGGCCCTATTTGTAGCACAGCTTTTAATTAACAGAAGATTGAAAAAACATATTCCAGCAAACCGGTGGAGAATGTCATGATAGGCCCTGGTGGTTTAGGGTTCGATTATGGATAGACTCGTTTTAGTTTTTTCATTTACCGTGTTCTTTTTCTTTTAGCAAGCTATCAACTATTACGTTTGCATTAACAGCCTATAATCAACTACGGAGTATTAGTTTTGCATTAACAGCCTCTATTGTTCTTCTTCCAACGAGCTTTTAATGCAACAAGCAAGCCTTCAATTTTTGTAAGAAGATATTCAGAAATATATACATGTTGATAGAATAAAAAGATTATTATAAACTCTCCTAAATTATTTGTTATGTAGCCATGTTTTGTCATAACTTGTTTTGCCATAACGGTTTTCAAATCCGTTGTCATCTCCCTTATAAATATGCCTTAGTTTCATTCGATGGAAGACACCAACTTAGAGAGAAGTATTTCTATTTGTATTGCCCTCTTCTTTCTTAATAGAAAGTATTTTGTAAGAGAGTTTAGTTTTGGGAAACACTTGTGAGAATTTCTTTGTGAGTGTTTTTTGTGAGGTTATTCTCTTGGGGTATTTGGGATTAATTAGAGTTTATCTCTAATTTTGTACTCTCTATTTTGTATCTGTTGGTGCAGTAAAATTGTTCCTCTTCGCCCGTGGATTAGGTCTTTTGACTGAACCACGTATATTTTGTCTCTCCTTTATTTGTTTTAGTTGTCGTTATAATCAACTTTCAATATCCTTGTTATTGTCACTATAACGCTGCTTTATCGTATTCCGCACTAACCCGGATCACGATCCTAACAAATTGGTATCAGAGCCGGATCAAACCAGGTTATTTATTAGTAGCCAAGATGACGGTAACAAAGGTTTATGTTGAGAAATTTGATCGAAGTGCAAACTTCGCAATGTGGCAACTAAAAATGGAAGCTATCCTCATTCAGGATGGTCTTGATATAGCGTTGGAAGGAAAGGAGAACAAATCTGAAAAAATGACGGAGGAGGAATTTGCTAGCCTTGATAAAAAGGCTAAATCAAGTATTAAATCTCTCTGATGAGGTTTTGCGTGAAGTAGCTTCTGAAACCACTGCTAAAGGCATGTGGGAAAAATTGAAGGCCCTGTATATGAAGAGGACAGTGGAAAATAGATTATATTTCCGTTACAAAAACGGAATACGAAATATTAATATTATTAAACACTTTTAGTTTTTGTTGGTCCAAAAAATTAAGTCAATCCGAAGCCGATACGAGCGAGCGACGACAGCGGCGGTGCTCCCCTTCTTCTCAACCCATTTAAGAGTTAGGAGAAGCACTTCTCTATTTGGCCATATTTCACCCTTCTTCTTTTGGCTTCTTCCCATCACAATTTTCTTCTCCCGTGTAATAGTTAGAAATTAGTCGATATAATTTCTATCATATTAATTGCATAACATTATATATCTCATTTATCTTCATCATAATTAATCATGCGCAGTTACACAAAGCTACTCATTTTTTTTTTGTTTTCTCCACGAACTTAAATGTAGGGAGCATTTTAATTATTATAATGAAGTAATGACCAATTACTCGTAATCAGAAATGGTTCTTAAGAAACGGCTCCTTCACTGACCAAACAATTCCCCACCCCTTCTATATTTAAATCTTTATTAGTGATCATTCATATTCACAATAAAGAAACGGTCAAGTTTGTTGGGGTTTTGGAATAAATAGAGTGTGAATGAGAAATGGGTGGGAAGGTGAAAAGGTTCCTTTTAGTAAGGAAATGCACCTTCTCCCATATTGGTATAGGAAAAGACTTTTGTTGGGTTTAAATACAGATTCACTTCTCTTAGCTCTTAAAAGGGTTGAGAAGAAGGGAAGCCTCGCGCCGTCGTCGCTCGTCTCGGATTTCGGATTTCGGTCAATTGATATGATTGATTGACTTAATTTTTTGGACCAACAAAATAAATAAAAAAAAATATTAATTAATTAATAATTAATTATTCCTCCACGTTTTCCCATTAACCAATAATTCATTACTAACATTTAGTGAATTCAGTTGTTAGTGGCAGTGAATTTAGCCATTAGTGGTGATGAAATCAGATGTTAGTGGCAACGAATTCAGCCATTAGTGGTGACTCTTCATACTTTCCCATGGCTATATAAACTGGTCAGTCATCAACCTTTGAACACACTGAAACATAGAATACACAGAACATCTTACTGCATTCCCTCTCTTTTCTGCATACTAAGTAAATCGTGTGATTTGCTCCATTTCTTTGAGTTCGCATTGTTCTATTATTTGAAGTGCCGCTACAGTAGAACTGTTATCCCGTTCCATCCTGGGAGAAATTAACCCGTGAACCTTGGGCAACTGTGAGGGGGTTAGATTTCTTAAGGAGACACAAGTAAATTGTGGGCTCGGGATCGTCCCATACCACACTGATAATATACTTCTGCTTTTCTGTCTTTTTCTGATTTATTTGGTTGCAGGAATAACAAAGTTTACGTAATGTAAGGAAATTCAAATGTTTATATATTTTGGATTGATGAAACCCATAGCTGCAAACGGGAGAAAATAATGGAGTTATAGTGTTAATCCTAGGATTTATGTTGGTAGGATTTATGTTGGTGATAACTCCTATGTCAAAGCAAAATATGCACTAAGAAAAAACGAGCTATCTATTATATTGTCTATAATTATAACTTCACCAATAAATAGTATAAAAATGATTCCACTAAGCACAAATAATCATGTATTCTCCTTCGAACCATCACCAAGCTTCTAACAACATGGCCAAAAATAGCTACTTTTTTATTCCTCTTCATCTTCACAAACAATCTCAAATTTAGTGTTGAATAAGTGTTTCTCATAAGTTATCTCTCCACATAAATAAAAGAAAAAAACTAGAAATAAACGCAAAGTGACCAAACTGCAGGAAGAATGTTTGGAGAGAGAAGTATGTTTCTTGGAATTTCACATCAAATAGAGGGATTTATTTATGTTTTGAGAGGAGATGCTTCACCGCATTGACAGTCTTGAGATTACGGGAAGAAGAATGAAGAAGGAAACAAAAAGGAAAAAAAGGAAATATTAGAGAGATGGGTTAACGGAAGAGAAAATTTGATAATAAGGGACAAACTTGGTATAATCATTACTATTTCTTTCTATATTTTTTTATATGTTTTTTTTTGTACCTTTGATTTTTAGATTAATAAGTAAATTTTAAAATTAGATATTTGAAGTAATTATATTATTTTTGTTGTTCTTCTAGATTGCTCTTTGCGCGGGCACTTTATCTAGTCGTTTTTTAAATTTGAATTTGTTATGGATCAATTTTTACGTATTAATGAATGTAACACATCATGACATCATTGACTGACTCCAAATTGGTTTATCATTTTTATCTTTGAAGAATTTTCATACACTAACCCTGTGGTTAAAATTTGTTGTTAACCTATGAATTCTAGTTATAAGAATAATAAATAGAATTATAATCAAATTAAGCTATTATCAATGAAAATGTAAATAACTGAAATTAAACCGACGTTTTTGGAATTTTCTATGTTTACTAACATAATTATCCTCTACATTTACCTATACAATTTGAATTTATTTTTCCAAAGTAAAATTATCTCCTTTGTCCCTATTAATTATCCCTCTCCTTTTGAATCTGAATCACCATCGAGCAAGCTTCATATCCTAGGTTGTTTAAACAACTCGCCCGACGATTCAGCGGAAAAAAGAGAGAGGGAAGATGTGGGGGAAAACGAGAGAAAATTCGGGAATAGGGTGGGCGGGTTTGTGGGGGAATTATTTTCAAAAGTTTAAAGTTTAGGGGGGAAGCGATGTCTCCCTCTTATTCGCCTCTCAAATGTCCACTTTTATCCCCTTTCAATACCATAATTTTTCATCCCAAAAAGGTCAGATTCCCCCAATTTCAACACAATACCACCCTTCCACAAACCTTTTATGAAATAAAAAGAACGACGCAACAAACGTATTTCTTCGATTACATGCTCGACAGTTTGAAATCCTATATGACGAAGACGGACGCCCGTTGTGTAAGTTAAATTTCGATCATTACAATAACATTGTTCAATATGTAGCGCATTTTGTTATATAATACGCCGTTTCCTGTTTATATATTTGATCAGAGCGTCCAACAACTTGGAAATCTCGGCGTTCGCCAGATGAAGAAATTAATCCAATATAAAAGGTAACTATTACAAGACGTGTTTGAGAATTTTCTTGAGTCAGAGAGTCTTTTTCTTGTCATGCGCATCGTATCGATAATTCTGGTGCGGTCCCTATGAAGAACGTGGGTTGTACTTTTGTTTCTGATCTTGGCCGATATTTTTGTTTGTGATATTTTCTGGTAGTATCAATGCTATCGTTGCTTACAGTTGCTTTCAATTCCGTTCTATTTTTTCGACCTATAATTATAACTCTGCTTCAGGAAAAAATCTACTGTGTGCATCGCATTCCACGTCACATTTGTGTGAGGTTGTTTTATTCCATACTTGAAGCAAATAGAGTTTAGTTGAAGCAAATAGAGTTAACGAGTTCGACCATTCTGCTTTCATCATGTTATTTAGTTGAAATTTTGTGTAATTTGTTTGACCAAGATAATAAATTATTTGTTCTGTCATACTGTGCTTTGTTAGCGTTGAAATCCTTTTATAGAGAACCTGAAATTGGATTTTTGCGAGTCTTAAATTGTTCTTTGCAGTTTTTTTTTTTAATTTTTCTTTTTGAAATCAGAACTCGTTCTTCAGCACTGTTTATTGAAATTCAAAGAGACAAAAACCCAGTAGTTAAGAAGATGCGGGCGTGAAACTATGGTGGAGGATAAACAGGACTGGAAAATGAATAGTTGGATTCTGCTAACTCTGTGAGTGAAGAATGTAGGGGGTAGTGGGTGGGGGTGCGAAGAAGAAGATAAAGTAATGGGTGGGCCTGGGGTAACATGAATTATAGAAGTGCGGTAATCAAATATCGTGGGCCACACTAAATGGAGGAGTATTATCTAACGCAATTGTGAGACGGAATGTGATGCATCTTGTAGAATTATTACTCTGCTCTAGTTTGTATTCTATTCCCATCGACAATGTAAAGTTAGATGTGAACAAACCACATAAGCTTAAACATCATACAATTAAAACTGATTGAAAAATTCGTAACGCACAAAATAAGCTTAAACAAGTCTTCACTGGGCACTTGCACCATCACCTTCTCCACAGCTTGCATCAAATTGTGCAATTTCATCGACGTGCATCAACCCCACTGTTGCCACCGCCACTCGTTGCATCAACCGCACCATCGCCTCTGCTAGCATCAACGCCACCATTGCCCTTGCTTGCATCAACACCACATGTCGCACGTCCTGCTCTGCAGGCTCCTCTTCTTCCACCCCTTGCCACAGTTGTTGCATCAACCGCGCCACTGCCTCTGCCTGCATCATCGCCATAATTGCCATCGCTTGCATCAACCCCTCCACTACCACGTCCTGCTCCACTGGCTCCTCTTCTACTTTCACCCCTTCCTCCTCTGCTTCCATTTGCTCTGCGCCTTTTTTTCCATTTGTCCCTAACACGGACAAGACAGGGCCTTCCTTCGATCCTCAGAAAGTTAGCATCAAGGATGGGAGCATCACTACGATGGTCCTCCACATCATGTATGTCATCAGGGATAGGGTCGTCATTGTTAGGCTTGTAAAAATTTGCCATGAGGTCGAGCTTAAGTTTGTCCGTCAACTGGTCCGACTGAATAGCTCTTTCCGCGCATTGGTAGAAGATACCCTTAAGTCCTTGGAGCCTTTGGAATTCATCAGACATCTGCGGATAACCAGTAGACACATAAGCCCACAAGTGCGGTCGACTTATGTCTCCACGCCATCTTCTCAGTATGTACCTATCGTTCAATCGCTCCACTCCGTACTTTTGCAGCACGAGTATCACGTGCCTGCATATAATACCATCAGTGTTGAACATCTTGCAGCTGCAATCCAAATGCTGGCCGTCCCGTTTGTACTCCACAGTCATGATGTAGTCAGTCCCCGCGTAGTTTAAACCCATTCCGGCGTCGCTCACCGAGAAAGTCTCCACTTCGTCCTGCTCGTTGTTCCCGACATATCTACAACTGACCGACTCTTGGATTTGTTTTCTGTGCAAATCATAAATGTTCCGCGTAAGACATGCACGGAGCTGTTTTTCCCAGGGACTGCCGGTCAGACTAATTAGTCGGGTATCCTTGGAACTCTCTTCTTCTTTTAACTCTTTCTCCATTTTGGACTTGATAGCTACCTCGTACTGCTTCGCGAATGTCTGAAGGTCAGCTTTTCTGTTGATAAACTGGTCAAGGAATGGGTGGATTGAGTTGCTCCGCTTTGTGCAGCTAATACCAGCCCAGAACGTGTCCTTCAGGTATACCGGCACCCACTGGCTCCTTGTTGAATATATTTTTTCAAGCCATCGCCTATCTTGTAAACGGGGATCACGAATGAACTGGTCCCATCTTCGTTCGAATTCCACGACCGACATAGACCCGTAGATGATGCTCTCGAACTGCTCTACGACAACATCCTTCTCTCTAACTCCTTTAAACTCTGAACGCACCTTTGATAACATACGCCATAGGAACAGCCGGTGGGTTGTGGTAGGAAATTCTTCCCTTATGGCTGCCCCTATGCTCTCGCATTGATCAGTTACGATGGCACGTGGCTTGATTCCTCCCATACACTTCACCCAACTCCCGAATAACCACCTGTATGTTGTTATGTCTTCGCTCGATAGTAGTCCAGCCCCAAGTATAATTGACTGATTATGGTGATTCACGCCCACGACTGTTGCAAACGGCATGGTTTCCCGGTTAACTTTGTATGACGAATCGAAGTAAACCACGTCATGGAACTGCTGGTATGCAAGAACTGCTTGCGGGTGAATCCACATTAAGTTCCTCAGCCGGCCTTCGTTGTCTAAATCCATCTCGTAAACGAATTTGTTATCCATGGCACGCATACGTTGAAAAAATTGATTTAAAACTTCTGTATCACCGGGAATCAACTTGAGTCTCCTATCTTGATCGACACCCTTTCTGCTGTCACTTGGCAAGCATCCCATATTTTCAGCCCCCCCATTCATGATATCCATCGTCCTAAATGACGGGCTAGGACTAACCCCCGCTGTGTTAGCTGCCACGAGATCCCTCCTGAGTGCATGACTAAATTTCATACGGGATGGCATTAAACTTGTAAACCGTGTTTCTAAATCATGGTTATGCTCAACCGTAACTGAACGGACTTCCCAAGAAGTTCGATCCGTACAAAGGGTGGCGTAAATTCCAGCCTTGCATCCATTATTCGAGTTTTGATCTCTGCCTCGGTTTCTAGCTCTGTGACAAGACAGTCTTCGCGCAGCTATGAGGTCATATTCATTCGAATCCTTCTTGCACGAGTATTTCGTAATGCGGAAGCCGTTTTGTAGAGCATGTTCCTGGTAAAAACCAAACATTGCTTCTAAGCTAGGAAAATTCATCCCAACAGTCGGACCTCCTGCTGGTGCGCGCGGATTAACCCCTTGGCTCTCACCAGTCGCGACGTTGGGCTCACTATTTTCGCCAGTCGTACAAATATTTGACCGACTATCGAACAAGCTATCGTCTCGACGTAGACCTAAAATCTGGCAGAGGATATTTGATTCTTCAACATCCATTATTGATTTTTATTGCTAGAATGAATATATTTCCGATGGCTTTTTAAGGAGGAAGAGACGACGTAAGGAGGAGGTGGGTGACACTCAAGGAATCGACTGATAGCTCGTACGAGTACTGAGCAAGTTGGCATTGAAAATCTGACCCTCCAATTTGGGCGGGAAGTTGCTTAATGGATTGTGAAGTGACAATTCGACTGTGAATTGAAAAGGTGAGTGTGCGTGAAGTTGTTCCCAATATATTGAAAAAATTAAAAATTAATATTTGATTTTGTTTTTCCACTTTCGCACAACTCCTACAAAAAACTAAGAATTGTAGTTAAAATCTGAACTACAAAAGTTTGATATGCAAACGCGAAACCAACTTTAGTTTTACGGACCCTCAGTTTTAACGTCGCTCGCGCGACAAACTATTGATTAATGTTGCTAGTATGAGTTTTAGTACGAACCAAGCTTTGTATTCAATTCCACGACACTTAGAAAAAGAGATTGTTATTCGAAGGGTGTGCTAAAGCGATGAACCTGAATGCATATTCCATGATGAAACTAGCACACTATCTTCTTTGTCTGAGTGAAATGATAAAAGTGGTGTTACCAGCGGCACCCAAAAACATATCATAAAACGTCTAATTAAACCATGCAAGCATTATATAACTAGTTGCAGTACTTGATTACTCCTTAACGTAGACAAAAGGAATTTACAGGCTACGTACATCAACAGAACACAAAAACAAGGAGCATGATTATGGTGCACCTTAAACTTCCCCTTCAACAATTATCTTATGCACTACCTCGACGAACCAGAGTTGTCATCATCGGACTCGTCGTCGTCCGACACCACCGCTTCAGTCTCATATGCATCACCTGAATCTGATGAACATGTGGAGTAATCAATTTCTACTACTACATTCAGTTCTGGTAACGCAAGTTCATACATCTCTATATCAGGGATGCACTTATCGCAGGTCACCTTTAGTTCGTCGAAGTAACAATCTAAGGGGGCTAAGGTCTTTGAAGACCAATGAGTGCGTCCAATTTCACTACAAATATAAGGCATGGTTATTTTGCTAAACTGTTCAGCGCCAATCATCGATCTAAGGCAATCCCGACATTTTCTCATAGCAAATCTACCTCCAATTCTAGCCCAAACCGAACGAAGGCATTGTACTCCTCTATTGCAGCCCTTCAGTAACACGGCAATAGCAAAGTTATATCGCGCTTGACGAGCTTGACCCGCGTGACGTGCAGGAGAAGCGCTAGCAAGTCGACATAATAAGGTTAATCCATCTAAGCTGCCCTCCATGAAAAAACGATACGTTCCAAGGAGTAGAGAGGCATAATCAATCCCTGCAACGTCCAACCTTTCGAGGAACTTCAGAATAACATCGTCAACATCTTACAACTTTTCCGCCTGAACTCAATCTTTAGCCCATGTTGAAAAGGCCCTGATAAGGTTAGGGTGCGAATTTCCCTGCACCTGCAGATACATTTATCTCCACACAAAATAAATAAAATTTAAAATAAAAATGCTAATTATTTTGGAAGTACTCACGTTGAAGAAAAGCTGCATATATCCTGCACTGTGGGATTCGAACCGAGAAATTTATGGACGACAGCCTCTAAACACACAGTCGGCAGGGTAGTGAGAGAGGTCTCCGCATCGCTCATATATCTCTCCATCTTTTGCCTCATGTTTCTCTCCATCTATTGTCCCCAAGATATTCCAATGGCTTTAGCTATGGAGGAAGATGAGCGGACCGAAGTAATCAAGAGAAGCGTATGTATCCCAACTCCCAAGAAACGAAAACACTTATAGGCAGTAGATTGGTACTCAGGGGGGGTACTCAGTAAACATTGTAGGTAAATGCATCATGAATATAGTAAGTTACATTGACTACATGCCTGCGCTAAGAGGTGATTTATACCAAAATTATTGTATTTGTGAATAAAACTGAAAATTACAAATGGAACTTTCCAAGTACTATTCAAATTTATAAAGGGCAGGTATAACTATGTCATCGTCTATTTTCTCCTACGGTAAGCAAGTGATTTTATTGGTCTATTTTAAGTTCATCCTAGGGAAGGTAAAAGCATGATGATTTCTACCTAGAGACGCAAAATATATGGTTGGAAGAATCAATGAGGTGACACTTTAAAAACTTCCCCCGTTTGTTTATAGTTTTTCGAAACATTATTTGGGAGGTTTTGGGAGAAAAACTGTTTGTTTGCTTATATTTGTGCAAAAATTCTCCCAAAAACTCAAAAAGTGCTCAAAGGCTCATTTTGGGCCAAAAACTAATATTTACATACAAATTTCATTTTTGTAAGAGCTCAAATGCTCTTTTTGAGCCAAAAATTTTGTTCTAGAAAAGTATGTCCAAACACTTTTTTATTTTCATATCAAACTTCACCCAAAAAATTGGATCCGAAAACTATTTGGGAATCTTTGTCCAAACGCTAGCGTAAACTGCATGTATTAGCTCCATCCCGACGGGGTACAAGCTCAAAACACCACTATTTGAATATAGAAACCCATGAACGAAACATTAACTATAGAAATCTTCAACATAAGCGACCCTTTTATGGTGTAATCCTGAAATGTACCACTCCTTTTTCATCATTATAATTTGTATTATTTTAAACTCATAAATCTTAGTAGTTCATTTTATTTTTACTATTTAATTATATACAAATAGAACATAACAGAACATTTCATAACACAACCCGACAATTAATAAACTTAAAAAAAGGTGGAAGCAAAAAATTGAACCAACTCATCAGTTCATTGACTTCAATCCAACCTTTGGAAGCACACACATATAATTTCCTAAAGACAAATAGATAAACACCCCTCTAAAATGTCTTAAGGTTGTAAGGAGAGCTTTGTGGATCATTATTTATCTTGCCCACACAAGTGCTTAATATGCCCTCAAAATTTGCGGTCGCAATAGCCATACTTAGCATCATCATCTCCGATCATGCCTGCATATCCTGATTTTGCTGTTTATATAACTGTGCAGTTTCAGGACGCACCTCCTGTAGTTGGGTACAATTTGTCAGTAGAGGGAAATTGATGGGGACGATGGGCATTGTTGATGAATTTGGACGAGACATCCTTGTGCTACAATTAGTTGTAACATAAAATTTTCATTTAGTATGGTAGAATGTCATAAAGCTAATTATAGTTGAATGAAAGAAACATTTCAGAATGGTTGTTCCAATTCATACCTTAGAGGATTCCTGGATGCATCTGCGGATTCTTTTGTTTGAGGGCTAAAGAATTTTTCCTATCGTTTTATAGATGAAAAGGGACTTTTCCTCCAGTGATGCACGTGTTGTTCAAAGCAAAGCTACCCGACGTAATTTAATTGCTTTCATTGGTTTGTGCAACATGACTATTCTGTTACCAAAATGAGAAGATTTCACTCTCACTACTTAGCGTTTAACAAATTTACAGTTAATTCAATAAAAAAAAATTATTTCCATAATTGTTGAAAATGTTGATTTAAATGAATTTTGTTTTATTTTTAAATGATACCAATTTTAAAGAAAACTTTATGCATAAAGAAGTTGGAACCATTTGTATAAAGAAATATTTATGCGTAATGAAACTTACCCAAATCATATTACATTTGTCTGCACTAAGCATGACTAAATAGCCAACGTTAGAACAAATTAGAAATAATTGGCTTGACTACCAAAGAAAAGAAAAAACCAATTACCAATCTTAATCTTCAACACCATAAATCAAAGCAAAAGATTTCATTTACAAAGGCAGAAAGAACACATGCAGAGTAACATCATAGTAAAGGTGGTGATCAACATCATAACGTAGCAAAACACCACCAATGATAACCAAACCAACACTTACAAAGGCTGATGACCACATGCAATTTAAAGGTGCTGAGCATCATAAACTTAACTAACACCAAAAAATCCTGCAAAATATACCACTTAGCAAAACACCACCGTTACTAACCAAACCATCAGTCAAGTGCTGGTGGAGATCCTGAGGGAGTTTCGTACTCATCTAACTGGCCAAGATGGAGGAGTATGGAATAGAGCATTCTCTTCATGCGTCGATTCTCAGTATCAACTTGGTTGATGAGCACCAATATGTACTCAATAACATCGTCTACCATCATACGGATCACACGGATATCATTGGCAGCATTGTTACGTCTATCTCTGATTTCTCTATTTGGATGAGCCATTTTCCACAAATTTTTTTGCTTTTTTTTTTATAACTCAAAATGTTAATCTTTGTTTGATTTTGAGGCGGATTTGCATGAATATTTACTCCTTAGCAAAATTTTTAAGATAGATGAGTGGCACTGTCATCATTACTGAAAAGACACGTGGCGGGTGCCTTGCATGCGTTAGACATAAGTTGTAAGGTGGAAGCTAATGTTAACAAATGGAAAAAAAAATAAATTGGGGGAGAAATGTAGCATTGGAGTCTCGAACACACAAACGATAGGCCAACTACAGCGTTAGAGTACAAGGTGAGCCCACTGGGCCACCTCGTAAAAGATATACATCTACGTTGATTAATTGGGGGAGATATTTATTTATTTACTGTAAAAGCATGTCCTCAAAAAGAGTAAAATTCAGATTGCCAAAATGCCCATCTAGTACCATAATTAGGGAAAAAAACTTAGGCCTATTGTTTCACGTCAGTTGTTGATTCAAATAGTTGCCACCCTTTAGTTGTTTCGCACCCTTTAGTTGTTTGGCCTGAAATATTACTCATAGGCAATGTATATATAGCCATTTAATTTCATGTACTTGCTTCACGTTGGTTGCTATCAGGGTATCTCCAACAAGGGCACCATTTTTTACCCCAAATTTTACACCAAAATGGTGTAGCACCAAATTTACTCCAGCAATAACACCATTTTTTACACCAAAAAAGAATATTCTTTTTATATTCTTCTCTCTCCTCTATATTATATTATTATCTTCTATTTAAATTTTATTTTCTTCTTTCCATTAAATAAATTTTATCTTTAATTTCTTTTTTACATATTCATTACATATAATTTATAGTATTCCTTTATTGTATAACCATCTAATATTAAATTATTTTAAACCATAAAATTTTAAATAATATAATTATAGGAAAGCATTATAGATTATACATATTAACTGATAACTCAAAAAAAAAAAAAACGAAATCATTGATATACAGGAAAATTAAATATATATTACATTACATTACGGTAAATTAAGTCTAAATACAATAAATTTCTTCAACTTCCACCTCTAGTCTGCTCCCATAGATGATCTATTAATGCATTGCCAAGTTCACAATGAGCATTTTGGGCTTTAATTTCTTTGTGCCGAGCTAAAAAGTTAACAAATCGCTGAGTTTCATTTACTGCCATTTCATCAACCGTTGGAGTTGGACTTTCACGAGCATCTTGAATTGGTGCACTAAGATCACGCTCATCCTCGATTATCATGTTGTGTAATATAATACATGTAGTCATTATATCACGTAGCACTTCTTTCATCCAAAAACGTGACGGCCCTGCGATAATTGCAAAACGACGAACACACGTTCAACATCTTTTGGACACGATTCTTGTTTCATCGCAAAATATTTTGTCTTCGGCGAACTCGGCGCATGAATAGTTTGCACAAGGGTAGCCCATTTAGGATATATACCATCTGCTAAATAATAGCCCATGGAATATTCTTTTCCTTGAATAACATAACAGGCGGGGGGAGCAACACCATTAGCAAGATTAGAAAACAAATGTGAAGTCTCTAAAACATTAATGTCATTATTGGTGCCGGGCATACCAAAATATGCATGTAATATCCAAAGATCATAATCAGCTACAGCTTCAAGAATAATTGTTGTCCAGCCCATGCCGCTGGACACTTTTTCCATTTCCAGTGCATGCAGTCTAAACTGCCTAGCATTCCTGGAAACCCCCGTTGTTGACCGATTTGAAGAAGCCTGGCAACATCGTTAGCTGTTGGTGATCTCAAATAGACTCTCACCAAAGACCTCTATGGTAGCTGATTACTAAATAGTTGTTTGTTATTTAATGTTGTTTAAATTTTATTGTATTTTAATTTAATGTATTTTAAATTCTGGTGTATTTTTAATTTTAAAATTATTTTATGTAATGTACTTTCACTTTTAGCAACATCTTATATTATATAGTTGCATTCTTTTTTATGGTTAATATTTTTTAAAATTATAGTTATAAAATTAACTTTTACGAAAATTAATTTATAAAAAATTATATACTAAAATTACGATGTAAAGTTAATATTGTGAAGATATGAAAAAATGATTAAATATAGATAATATATTTAATTAAAGGGTTAAGTAATAATAATAACAATAACAATAATAATAATAATAATAATAATAATAAAATAATAATAAAATAATGAGTGAATAGTAAATGTGTGATGAATAGTGTCACACCATATTTGGTGCGACACTATTCATCACACCAAAATGGTGCAGAAAATGGTGCTTGTTGGAGTCGAATTTGCACCATTTTTAACACCATTTTGGCATTTGGTGCAAAAATGCCACCGCTTTATTTGATCCCTTTCAAAATCAAATGTCCCTTGGTTATTTATTCTCAATCATCAATGTATGTATTGGCTTAAGGTTAGTCCTCTCTATCACATGAGGACTTAAATCTTTATCTTTTTGCCTTTCTTCTTTGTGCTTTGACTTTTCTGACACACTTGTTTTATTCCTTTGGATTACTTGTTGAATATCATCTTCCTACTGCAAAAGAAAGAAACTGATTATTCTCCTAATGGATTATATCTGGTTGAGGTTTGTGATATAGATGTCATCTTAATGGTAGAGATGAGGTTTGTTTTCATTATATACGTATTTAAATTAGTTTAACACTTGAATGGATTATTGGTTTTGACTAAAGTCTAATATAATAACTGTAGCTTCTTAAGATAATTGGACTTGACTATTCAACGGTCATAAAGGAAATGTATGTATAGGATCAACGTCTATCTTAATTATATGTAAAATTTTAAATGATAGATTAATTTCTTGAATGATGTAATGTAAAATGTATGTAAGGATTGTTAAAGAGCGAACCAACAGTGGTATTTTTTTATAAATGACATGGTCAAGATGTGAAGAAAACTTTGTCTATTATGGCTGCAGATATAAAGAAAACTTGAGTTGCAATTACATGTTCAAAGAATCAATTTTAACTTCAATTCTTACCCTTCCACCAATGCACATATGCGATAATAAGAAGGAATAGATCTTCCATTTAGGGTCCTTTTCCTTTTCTTTGTTGTTTTAATGAACTTTCAAGTATAAACATTGGACTGAGTTCTACTAACTTCTAATATTTCATGTTGGATCAGAGCTATAACTTTTCAACAAATGTTGGTATGAATCAGAGGGCATGAATGATGAAGGACACTTATCTAGAGAATAGGTACGTACTCATATAGTACTATAATTGGTTTGCGAACCTTTTTATTTATCAAGACAAGGTAATTGATTTTTTTAGAATAAAATTTAATAAACATAAAAATATAAAAGCAACTATATGCCAAACTTTAATTTACTATGTTCTGATATTCGTCATAGTATGAATTTCTATAATAGTGTTTTAATTACTCTCCATGTTTGTTGTTGGTAGATTGCTTTGATATGCTGTGTCTTCAATATTTGTGCTTAACATGTGTATCCAAGTTTTATTTCATTGCCTAAAAATCTATTTTGTCTTCAAATTAACATTATGCACTCTAAACATGGGTGTGTTGTGGTATAATTCAAGAATGTTACGTAGTAATAAAGTTATCGGACCCTAAAGTTATTGGTGTGTATTCTTTTCTTCCTTCGAATTTTTCATATATGATAATGAGCTATAAGATCGTACAAATATGCATGGTACAAGGTTGAGGAAGGGGCAATATCATTGTTATTTGTGTCGACTACTACTTCTATATGTCTACAAGCATCAAAAACTTGACATACATGCTGTCAAGCAACATATGTCTACTATCAATGACAATCCACATTGTTCATTTATGTCAACTGTATACGTTATTCTATCATGTCTAATTATTCACTAAACGTTACATATATTATAGTACGAACATATTTTATAACAGTATGTACTCCAAAACTCGGCATACACGTGTTTGGTCCTTCTGCTAGTATGTTGCGCATACATGCATAACGTAAAAAGATTTAATGAATAATTCTTGGAACCGGTGAGGCAGCCGTAGGATTTGTGTCAAAAATAAACGCTTGGTAGTTCCCGATAGAAGTTGTTGAGAACTCGCGACTGTGTATCAATTGAACAGATGTACAGCAAGCCGACAGTCTTGCGCATGTTTACGCGTCCTGACCATGGGTCGAGGCAGGCATGGCATCGATCGGGTATGATATCTCGCGAGGAACGAGAAAAAACTGCGTGGTAGGAAGATCGACTCGTTATGTTAACATTGGTCTACCCACCGAATGAAAGTTGAAAACTTCAAATAATAAATGAGTTCTTCAGGGCAAATCTACTATCAGTCTCGAAGAGATCAACCTTGAAGAACTCATTCGTTATCTGAAGTTTTAACCTGCACTCAGTGACCAGAACAATGTTTCCATGACGATTCGATCGACACACTACGCAATCAATTCACTTTCCCCGCGAGACCTCATTACCGACCGGCCTTTCTGTCGTGCACGAAAAGACTATATTGTTCACCGCTAACATGCATTGAAGATAAATTCTCTAAACTTTATGCCTGTACAGACTAGCATTATCGAACACATCAGCCTGTTTCAGGTCACAACCTCGAGAATGGATGTTGAAACCTTCTTGCAGTTGTTGTAGAAACCATAGTCATCACAACCTGTAATGAACTTTTTACGCCAAATCACACATAGTTCTGTGTGATATCGCCGAGATCCACGATAAATGCTTGCCCGCTCCGTTCGACCCGGCAGAAGATCGTGTACGCCTCTTTGAAATATCTATCATTTTAAAAAATAAAATCCCTTATGCACACATGAAACCACTTAAATGCATGTTAAAGTAAATTTAGTAGTAACACAAACCTTAGAAGCATCCGACGCGCACATCCACAACGAACGAACTCTGCCGCTCATAATCCTGGGTGAAGGGCTATATCGGGCAGGACTAAAAGTATCTTGAAACTGACGTCTTCTCTATGTGAAGGAGTCGGAAGGTGTGAATAAGATCTGTTTGTCCAACTGAACGATTGCGAACTTTAATACTAGGTCTGTTGGAGCGTCATAAGTTTATTTTCCTTTAGTTAGGTTCCACACTTTATAGATTTTACAGTGCAGTACCCCTACCTTTACATATACTAGTAAAATTATTGTTTGACGCTGTCGAGCAAATCAGATTAGGGGTCATTATTCTAAACAAACAGCTTGCAAATGTGTATGGTATAAGAAATGTATTCTATAATAAATAAAGTGTATATACGTATACTAATACGTATTTCTATGTAAAATTAATATATTGACCTTACATCTCCCACACATGAATATTTTGTAGCGCTCAAGGTCTTGGGAATAAGCTAGTATTTATTAGATTGTCGGGAGGGTAGGTTTTGGAGGGAAAAAAATTCCGTGAAATTCTTTGAGTGGCCAAACACATATTAAGGCTACATTGGTCTTTATACGAGTGTGCCATAGTTGGCATTGAACCCATTCATTAACTTGTACAGTAAATACACCACCTACTACACAAACTTAAATCCCACTAGTACGGTATTAGCTGTTCCTTGCGTTGGTATTCCACTTTCCAACAAGTAACTCCGATTAGATAAAAAAAAATGGAGAGAACTTTCAGAATGGAGGAATCATATTTACACAGACTCCCGATGGACCTCTGGGAATATATACTGGAAAGAGCTATGGATTCAGCATGGAGTTTGTCGTCGATCTCTTCTGTGTGAGTACTATAATATATGTTCTGTAGCGTCGATATAAATGGCCGGCGCTTTTTTTTTTTTTTTTTTTTTTTGTTTTACTGCCAATATCGGTTTGTACTGATACTTTGTATGCACAGGTGCTGGCCGTTCCGGATGATCGTATTTTCTGAAGGCTCTGTGGTTCGTTTTGTGCTGCAGGGTAATTATTGGAAACTTATAAGATACGTGGAAGAAGACATAGCCCGATTTTTAGAATGGATGCATGTAAGAGGACTCGTCGAGGCTACGCTGATGCTGGGCACGTATAGATTTTTCTACCAAGACCGAGAGGAAGGTGAAATCTTACTAGGCCAGGCTGCCGCTGCCGGTAATGTGCAGGCGCAGTACATGCACGCTATTGCGATGGTAAAGCTGAAACGTTACAGCACTGCGCTCGATATATTGCGTCCACTGTGGAGGCACAGACTCCGTTTCTATTTCTTTCGTGAAGAGATGAGGTTAATGATTGGTCCCGCGAACATTGTCAAGATCCGTAGGACCAGAGTGTGTAAAAGAAAAGGAACAGGGCACTGGAATCCCAAGAGGAGAGCCGACATACATCCACACGTTAAGGAATTAAAATTTTCTTGTGAAAACTGTTTGATTGATATCGAAACGTGTCAACTTAGTGTTCCAGTGTATGAAAGTAAAACTTTCCTACTCTAATAGGAAGCTGATGTAATCCTTTAATCAATAATCATCATATCATATAGTATAGTACTTGCTGTTATTATTTACTGAAAATATCCAAGAGTAAAGTGAAATCCCGGTCTTGGTAGTTGTTATTATCTTGGCTATATAAATGTCACTATATTTCAGATACTCCAGCATGATACTTAATTCAGTTGGACTCTCTTACGGCAACAAATATTTTGAAGAAGCAGAGCAAAAAGCTTAAATTGAAAGCAGTCTTAGATGATACTCATATTTCTGTTATAGTTACCAAGTAAATTAATGCTATTATTAACTCTCATTAACTGTGTGTAAACAACAAAAAAGAGTTAATCCTTAAAATGGTCACTGAACTACTGATCAGTATCTAAAAAGACCGCTTTCCTTTGGTTTGAGACAAAAATATCGCTCAACTTATCCAAAATACCTTAAAAAATTATTCTCCTAAATTGCGAGTTAAAAGTCACCGGAAAATGCTAACATGGAATTTGATTTTAGTTTTATTTTTCTTTTTTCTGGCATATTTTAGTTCTTTTTATTAAAAGTTAATCCAATAAATATTTTAATTTTTTCTTAAAATACCAAATTATTTATTTATGAAATACCCACATATTACTTGACCCAAAATGGGTCTTCTTAAGACTACTTTATTTTAGTTCTTTTTATTAAAAGTGAATTGAATAAATATTTTAATTTTATTTTAAAAAACAAATTATTTATTTATGAAATACCCACATGCTACTTGACCCAAAACGGGCCTTCTCAAGAAATGCAGGAAAAAGGTGCACTATGTTACTCTTATTGGGATTATGGAAAGAACTTATTTTAGCATAATATGTTTTTTTCTGTTGACATTGGCGCTCCCAAGATTTAGTGGGACATTTAGACAAGCTTTTGTGTGTTAAAAAAATTTAATATTAACCTTTAAAGAGAGTTGTCTCTTAGGATGATTTCAAAATTTATCTTGTATTTTACCTGTATCATGACTTGAGAACACAAATAACATACATCAATAAAACTCGTTCAAATAATCTTAAGAAGACCCTTTTTGGGTCAAGTAGCATGTGAGTATAGTGTGATATTTAAAAAAATTAAAATATTTATTGCAATCACTTTTAATAAAAAGAACTAAAATAAAGAAGTCTTGAGAAGACCCATTTTTGGGTCAAGTAGTATGTCGGTATTTCATAAATAAATAATTTGGTATTTTATGAAAAAGAAAATTAATATATTTATTGGATTAACTTTTAATAAAAAGAACTGAAATATGCTGAAATAAGCAACAAAACTAAAATAAAATTCCATGTCAGTATTTTCCGGTGACCTTTAACCCACAATTTATGAGAATGACTTTTTAAGGTATTTTGGATAAGTTTAGTGACATTTTTGTCTCAAACCAAGGTAAACTGATTTTTTTAGATACTTATCAATAGTTCAGTGACCATTTCAGGAATTAACTCCAACAAAAAAATCCAAATACTCCCTCCGTCGCAAATTATTTATCATCTTCTAATTTGAGCGCCCCTTGCGAAATCATTAATGACAGGGGATTATTACTCGTAATTAATTGTCATCTTCCAATTGTTAGAGAATGTTATATGTCTGCACTTTCGATAATGACCAACACATAAATTAGATTTCTTAAGAACAAGCAGTGCATACTATTGGCTCGGAATTTTTCTACTTCATCCTTTAATCATTACTGAAAGACAGTAAAATTAGCGGGAACAATCAAGATCGTAGGTACAATTCCCTCGATTCTTCTCCCCAAATATTTATCCATTAAAAAAAAAACAGATTTAACAGTGAACTCTAGTTTCGTTAATTTTGTTGAGATGCAAAATTATTAATAAGATCATAATCAAATTTTTCTGATAAGTTTTTCTAAATTGATAATACATAAAATTCGTTTAATCTTACCCGAGACATTGTTGTAATTAAATTCGTAGATTAGTTCTGTTCAATTTTTTATAAATCCACTTTTTGATTTAATTAGATGACGTCTTTTTTTAACTCTCATACTACGTCTTCTAACAATGTCGTATCATCTTTCTGCGTTAATTTCTTCTTCCCCCGTCGATTTGCCGACTAATTATTCACGCTAACGGATATCGCTACCGGCGTCTTCAAACTCAATGCTACTCAAGAAAGCCAACATACTTATTAATATTCAAAGGTCGTCGATGTCATTGTCTATTATGTGTAAAGATCTTTCGTTCTATATTTTTTGCAGGATATGAAGGAATCTGATCGTTCATGTCATGCATCACCCACGTGTCAACATACAAAAGACGGAAGTAATTAATATTGCTACAGTATAATATAATCGAATATGCAAGATACTTACAAAATAGGCCATCAAGACTCGCTACATTCGTCTGTGTTCGTCCGTGTCATTATGTATAGCATTGAAAGATCTTTCGCTTTCCTTTTTTGAGGGATTTTGCAGGAATCTTTACAGTGCTGTGGCCTGCATCACACCCCTGCCGATGAAAAGAAGAAAGGACCGTCTTTGAGATTGCGTAACTGAGTATTGAAAGATCTTTCGTCTTCCTTTTTTGAGGGATTTGCAGGAATCTTTACTGTGGTGTGGCCTGCATCACCCACCTGCCGATGAAAGGAAGAAAGGAGTGTCAGTAAAATAAAAAAATTTGTCAGTTGCAGTGGCCAGGGTTTTTACTTTCCGGATTTTCAACGCATACACGTCGGCGAGAGCATGCACTTGTCTTGGTGATGCTTTACGAGTGGACGGCAATAGTAAAACTCAGGAAAGGCTATCTACATAGGGATAGGGCAGGAGGTAAGATTTGCCTCGTTCAGGTCAAAAGTCGGGTTGCGGTAGCGTGTAACAAAGTTTCTCCTTAGCGTTGGTGCGCATTCAATATGCAGATAAGCATGCCAGATGAGTGAAACAGGAATCGGCCTGTTCAGCGCGTTGAATGGCAGGCATATTCAGTGGTATAGTGTAAGTGTATTATTGTTGGTTGGACTTTGTGCGTTAGGGTTTCTAGTTTCGAGGGCTTGCAGCCCCGTTAAATGTTTTAGATCTGACATGCGAGGCTTGTCCATTGGGTGCTGATGAGCTTGTGGGACGTCCTACAAAAAGTAATAAGTAACGTTCAATACAAGACATGGGAGGGATTCAAAGAACCATTGAATGCAAATCAGAAACCTAATTTATGACAATATCATATCTCAAGAGGTGCAAGTGACTATCTAATGAAAGTAGAACTGATGGGGATGGAAGGCACTGTATTGTAATTATGATTACAAAGTCTAATTTTGTTATGACTATAAATAACATTGCGGTGGATGAAAATATAATGTGGATGGCAGTGTCGTTGTGGTGCATTCATCAAGTATTACTGTGGACAGTTGTGGAAATTAGAGTCTAATACCGAAAATTCGTTCTTCTTTGGTATTGATGCTACTGATGAAATACATCAAAAACAAAACTGCAAGGCTAAACGACAATACATTGCCCTACATTAAATGTTGGGGACCTAAATGTTGTCGTTGCCAAGTCCACACATTGGGTGTGGCTGCAATCCCTCTAATTCCAAAGCACTAAGCTCTCCCTAAGCCTTACTCGATGCGTCGTCTGCCGAGCCAAGCTGCTCTCACGTCTGCTGATTGGATGTCCACAACCCTAAGTGCACGATATGGAGCAGTAAATGATCTCACCTGACAGTTCCCTCATTTGTAGTGGCATTGGGTGGAGAAAAGATTCATTCTTTTCCTGCAAAATACTTAAGAGGGAAATGAAATAGTTTCTTGATAATATAACTCACGTAACGTTCTTCTTTGCAATGATGAGCACGTATCAGTTAACATTAGCTTGTATAGTTTGAGCCGGTTAAGTGGATTATTTACAACCAAGATTGACATCGTTACATGTCCTATTTACAACCGAGATTCACATAGCTACGTCTGTTAAACACATGAATTGCATGATCGAACTCGAATCCCCCATACGGATTATCACAGCATGGACTACATGACCTCGCCATTTTATACACCCTTCCAACTCAATGAATGCTTCGGCTATTAAAGGCATCGCCCTTAGCTTCCTCTATCTACATAAAATTACATTTTTTCATCGTGACATATCGATGGGCTCACGATCCTATTAACTTAATGACCTTTAAGTCTCCAGCTCCAAAATTATTTTAAATTTGAAATACGTGACCTAATTTTTTTGGTTTTTTGAAATTATTTTTAAGTATTTACTGTACCGCTTATACTCTGTGTACATTTCCACAGACCGCCATTAACTACTCACGATACTTGCTCGTTCTCTCCTCCTTTCGCCTATAAATGGGGTACCCCGGCAAACATTCTTCACAAATACTCTTTCTACAATCATCGTCTCGCCTTTCAACTTCACTTTTCATCAAAAGGATCCTGCTTCTTTCTCCGAAATGTGCTTCTTTGATCGTGGTTCCATATCTTTGAAACAACTTCTTTATTCGGTACAGACGGTATATGAGAAAGCTGGAAACAAGTATGCTTCAACTGTCTGCGTTCTCCACCCTTCTGTCTATGTTGAGACGTGCGTAGTTCCTCGAGTCATTGACCATGATCGGGAACGTCATCTCCATGACATGTGCAGTCACGCCCTGATTACGGTGCGCTCGTTTTCAAACACAGTTGTTACTGTGATATTCCTCTTGTCACGAAGGCAAATGATCCTTTAGGAGCTCCCTCTCGTTGCTTAAACGGTATGGACTGCATCTTGGTCTCTTATCGTCCTCGTTGCTTAAAGTACTTTGGTTGCAGCTGAACCGAGGATTTCATAACACTATGATCAGTCCAAGAACCACTTGGGACATAATAAAGCTGATTCTGATTTTGATCTTTAAGAATAAAATTAGGCAAAATATTCTATCCACCATGAAAATTTCTCAACTGATCAGCTGAAACGACAGTTGCATTGTTGGAATACAATTGGTCCGTGTACTTGTTAGCAAACCGGTAGCATGTCGTATTGTACATCATCCTATTGTGTACAAGCGCCCGATCACACGTGTTCATGTTCTTTTGCCTATGATTTACGTCTAAGTGAGTCATCATATCCATTGATCCCTCTATATATCCTTATTGGTCAATGTATTAGTTACTAATAATCACTGGTAATCTATTGACCCCCCTATACGACGTTACGAATCCTACATTTAATGATAGTTAATTCAATTTATTGGGAAGGGATTTCATTATTTCAAGTTATAAGGTCCTTTTTTTTTTTAATATTAAACTCCTGCATTTCCATTGGAATAGTAATTTGTCCATTCATATAAGCAAAAAACTGCTGCTGCTCCTATTAGTTTGTCAGCAAGCTACCCGACCTTGTGGATGCTTCAGTATGTTAAGAACTACTAAGGATTAACACCATAAATACACTAAACATATAAGACTGTACCATGCATCTAGAATTAAGTTAAGATTGTCTGGACTTCAGGCGACGGGTAGTGGATTCAATGGCATTGAGAACTGCATTTTCACATTGATCAATTTCCCTAAGTACCCTCCACTTGGGAACTCCTGGCCTGTGATTTGTTTTTGTTTCTTATGTTTCAAAGTACCTTCAGCCTCTTCAAGAAAAGAAACCACTTGTTTCAGCCTACTAATACATTCAATTGCATCCGCTATTCGTCTTTCTAAAGGTTCCTTCTTTTTAGTAACCATATCCAACTGGTCTTGCGTACGAAAGATCTCATCTTTAGGATCATTTGCACGAGTTATAGCATCTTCATATCTTGTCTTCAGTTCCGGAAAAGACTGCATCTCTCTCTGTCTCTTTGTTGTGACCAAATCATAGCGATAAGTAATGAAATCCTTGACATCCTTGTAGAAATCAGTATGATCAGCTCCCAGCAAATGCAAGTTATAGAAGGCGTTATTCGAGCACTTGACCATAGATTCCACATTTTTGAGGCTCCCAGAAGTGAGCTGCAACACCAACACAGGCTTGACATGAGATATTATGGTCTTTGATTCTTCATTAATGTTGGAATTACAGTATTTTCTGGAACATCAAAGCAGCTCTTGGAAAGGCATATCCTAACTCTGACTTTACATTCTTTGGCACAAACTGTGTGATATAGTGCAGCCTCTTAGACAGGTGGAAAATGTCCAACAGGTGACATGGAAATTTCTATAAGGTTAATACAGATGGATGCCACATGAAATCTAAAGGTCTTGCTGGAATTGGGGGCATAATTAGAGATGCACAAGGTGAACTGATATTAGCTTTTTCTGTTCCTGTCGAGTGCTGCAGTAATAATCAAGCTGAGCCCTTAGCTGCTCTTTTTGGAGTAATCTGTTGCATAAGATTAGGAATAAGGAACTTTATTTTAGAAGTTGACTCAATGCTAATTGCAAATATGATCAACAGCCAAGGAACTGACAATTTGATACTAAAAATGGTCATTGAAGACACTCTACAGAGTTTGTGCCAAGCGGATGTACAGATTGTTCATTGCTATGGGGAAGCCAATCAAATTGCAACGGATTGATTGGCAAAATTAAAGGTCCTTTTCAACTAGATAAATGGCAGTTGCCAAGCATTAGGAGTAGGTTTGAAAAAGCAAATTTTTTTGTAAGCTAATTGTGCAGTAGGGGAGGAACTTCACTTTCCAACAACTGCCAGCATGTTGCAAATTAAAGGTCCTTTTCAACTAGATAAATGGCAGTTGCCAAGCATTAGGAGTAGGTTTGAAAAAGCAAAATTTTTTGTAAGCTAATTGTGCAGTAGGGGAGGAACTTCACTGTATAGTACCTCCTCCCCATGACCACCCATTTTTTGCTGTTCTTTGTTGTAGTGCTGTATTATGAGGCCAGGCCAAGCCCTCCTCTGGTTTTAATGATCAATACAAGTCTGCTCCATAGAAAAAAAAGGGGTGTAATCAATGGCCTTCCTACAATCAAGGAAGACAGGATTGGAACCTAGGATGCAATTATAACACGGGGTTTATATATTATGGCTGAGTCGTTCTAATGTAATCCCTAGAATCCTTTCGGCCTAGAAGGGAATTACCTTAACGGCGCTCGTCAAATCCAAACTATACTATTGGTACTCCTGTTTTATAAGGTAATTCTAAGTGTCTTGCATGTTGGAATCCTCCTTAATTTATATTCATTATGTTACCACGAATCTATTCCTATGGTGATGGATACTTATTATCAACAAATCCATAGTTGGGTAGGCATCCACTATAGCTATTTTTTTGGAACATTATCACCAAAAATTTAGGAGATCTCTCATTAAAAAAAGCTATAAAATGGCTATCACTTGTTGATAAATTTCTAAGGCCAAATAGAGAGTTAATTCCCAAAATGGTCACCGTCCTAATGCAAAATATCTAAAAAAAGTCACTTTTCTTTGGTTTGAGACAAAAATGTTGCTCAACTTATCCAAAGTACCTTAAAAAATCATTCTACCAAATTGTGGGTTAAAGTTTATCGAAAAATGCTTATGTGTCATTTTCTTTTAATTCTTTTTATTAAAAATGGACCGAGAAATTTTTTAATTATTTTAAATTAATCAAAATTTAAGGTATTAGCCATCTCGAAATTTTACACAATAGCAAATATTTAAGGTATTAGCCACCTTGAAATTTTAGACGTTTGATCATGGTAAATCAAACATCGAACTTTGAATATGAAGTTTGTCTATGACAATTCAAACTTCAAACTTCAAACCTCAAACCTCTCAAATTTTGTTAAATTTTTCTAAAAGGTAAGAACATGCTATGGTAAAAGATTCAAGTTAAAGTAAAAACCAAATTTGTCAATCAAAATATCTGAAAGATATACCGCATACGAAAACATATAAATTCAATAATTATTATGCCCAAAAATATGTATAGAAAAAAACTTATGGTTCTACATTTTTCAACTATAATAGTTGGGAACGATTCAAATAACTACATCAGTATACTCCCTCCGTCCCAAATTAGTTGTCACTTTAGGATTTCAAGGATTAATTGATTAGTTCTTTCCAACTATACCACTAAAAATTAAAAAAAAATCTCAAAAAAAATTAATGGTGAAACATTAAATAGGGATAAGATAGTAAAATAAACACCTTAATGACTTTCTTAATGGGCGTGAAAGAAGCTTAAAGCGACAGCTAAGATGGGACAGAGGGAGTACTTTCTAATTACACTCTTTAACATATTTGTTGTGGTACCCAATACAAGGCTACCATAATACTATTTCTACACTTTGATATTTTCCAATGAGCATTCCTTAAAATCAACTTAACTGAATACCAAATTACAAGGGAGTATACTTCCATAATCCCTAAGGTCTCACACTTTATGTGCACAATTTACGGTTGAAAGAAATCAAATATACTACTATCATTACGCAAATAGTAGGAATCAAATATACTATTAATATGCAAATAGGACATTAATATACACCAGTAATATACTGACAACGCTCAACACACACCTCGAATTAAGGTATGAACGGTCATCGCAATATAATTTACCCAACTAGGAGTCGGGGTCGAATCCACAAGGAACAAAGTGATGCGATCATAGTAGTGGAGGAACTAAACCTATTTGACAAAGCCAAACTAGGATAACGCGGTGATGGAACGATATTAACAACTACAAACTGCACTAGGAAAGCAAGTAAATATGATCTATGGCCTTCTCACAACCAAGGAAAGCAAGTTTTGAGCCTAGGATACAATTATAGCACGGGGTTTATATATTATGGCCGGGTCGTTCTAATGTAATCCCTAGAATCCTTCCGGCCTAGAAGGGATTTACCTCAACGGCGCTCGTCAAAGCCATGGTTGAGCTTGTAAAGCACTACCCATTACCCGAGGAAAGAAGACCTCTTCCGAGCGTAACTTCTTTTAGATGAGTTAGTCTATGAAATAGCCTATCAACCCAAATCCTCGCTAGCTTCACTATTCTACGCTAACTAATCTCTCCCGAGTCTTTAATTAGCAAGTAGACGGGCAACTCAAGTGTCGCGAGCACAAGAGTCAAGCAATCAAAACAATGGAAGCTACATAATCAAAACCCAATAATATAAATTCCTAGTCATGACTCATTCATATATTCATGTCCAAAATCATATCAATTAATAACACAAATAGCCATGAAATATATTCACAAAATCAATTCTTCAATAACATCAACAACACCCAATATATTCAATACAAAACATGAAAGTAAAGAAAGGAGTACTAATGGTTGAGAATTTCTAAATGGGTTGCTCCAAATCTTCACCCTCTTGGTGTTCTTGTTGATGGATCCTTGCTCCAAGATTGGATAAATGGCCAAAAGATAGATAAAAATGTAGACTAATACTACTTATATGTTGCCAAAAATAATTACCATGTTTTTCCATAATTCTCCCTAAGTTAGAATGAAGTTACAAGTTTAATATTTTTTGCAGGATGTGAGGGAATCTGACCGCTCATGTCACGCATCACCCACATGCCAATGGAAAAAGGAAACGAACGTCGGAAGAGATTCCGTTTCCGAATACCCCACTTCCGTAAATTGGTCAGGTGCAGCGGACACTGGACACTGTGATTCCTTTTCAGGTTTGAAAACTTACAGATGGTCATGACCTTTCACTGCCTTGGATGCACTTTTTGAGATTCGGCTGCAATGATAAAACTAAAGTAAAGCTACCCTCTTAGGAAATGGGTAAGGACGCAATATATCCACTCGTTCAGTTCAAAATACTCAGAAAATGCAACTTGAGGTGCATTGGAACGCACTGACTGGCTAAATCAGTGGTATAGTGTAAACAGTCTTTATGTCTGGGGTCGGAATGATCAGTGCATTAGGGTTTTATGGTCTCGAGAGCTTGACAGCCGAATCTTGTGCTTGGGTGCGCATGATCTGAGCTCTGTAATATGTACTACTAATATACGGAGTATTCAGTTAGTTTAACTTCCGTAATAGATATGGGAAACGTAAAGAATCATTGAGGGCCGGCCATATCCACTACAAATCTATCTCAGGAAGCGCATGGGACTGTTTGAAAAAGTAGTTCTGACTTTGATGGTGGAAGGCAGTTTATGTTGACATTTTTTAGTACCATATGTAGGCAAACATTTTTTCCATCCGTCGCAAATTATGTGTCCTTATTTCTAAAATAGCCGTCTCAAAATATTTGTCCACTTTGGATTTAAAGGTAAAATTTTCAATTTTTTTCCACATTTTACCATAGTAATAAATTTTTTGAAGACCACAAAGATCTCACTTATTGGTTAGTATAGTCGATATCCCCCCTCACCAAACAAAATATTCTTTTATTTACCTTAAAAAAACCTACTCATTTACTAGCATTTACCCAAAAATACAAAATTTTATCGGAGCAAAGATCATCTAATTTGTATGACAAAGGCAGATAAAATTTTGTGTAATCAACGGAAATTGATAACTCAATAATTTAAAAAAAAAAATCTCCTACTAAAGGTTGCTAAAATCTTAATTTAATTTTTGGTGCTCCAGTAATACGGTGGACAAAATCCTCCAAGTTTATGGTTAAGCTCATTTTTGTACATAGAGATTTTTATATTGATCTGGAAAATCTTAAGTTTGTTATTCTGTCAATCAACTTTTTGTTCCGACCCTTCAATAAATGCGATTCCTCTTAATTTTTATGTAATGAAAGAAATTATTTAACAAATAAAATGTAATATTTATTTTGCATCAATTCTTCGAAATTTCCATTCTCCTCGATTCAACTATCATTTAATTCAAACAAATCTACCGAGTAAGTTTAATCGGATTATCAATAGCATAATAGATACTCACATTGGTAAAGAAGAAAACGACAAATATTATTCTGCGAAAGATAATATTTATCGAGTAAGTACTCTTGATCAGATACGGAGTCAATTTAAGAAACAACATTAAATTTTAGAAAAAATCTAAGATTGGAAAATAACAATGAAAGTTTATTATGGTGACTTGGCAGCCCACATCATCTTTCTAGAGGAAGGAAATCTTATATGGGCAAACATGAGTGGCCTTGTAGATAAGTACTAAAAATACATCCACTGACTTTGCTCCCTAATTATTCCCTCCGCGACAAATTTTTTGTCCTTATTTCTAAAATAGCCGTCTCAAATATTATACGAGTAGTTTTCCAAATACCAATGAAGATTAACGAAGGATAAAATAGTGCATACTCCATCTGCATTAATGATTTCTTAAGGGATTACAATCTGAGTTATTATCTCCTTTATTTGCCATAGTTAGTGTTTCAAGCGTCAAACTTTTTATTTGTTGTCACAAATGACCCAGTTTGAAATTCGAAATCCGAAATACGACAAACAAAGTGGGACAGAGGAAGTGTCTTGTTTAGTCATCAACCACCATGTCCGTGAGTACCTTACTAAGGTAGTGTCTTTTAAACAAGGCAAAGTAACAGAGCCCACCCTTCCCATGTCAGTTAGTCGTATTAAACTTATTCATTACATCACCTACAGATACACACAATATATAGTACAAACAAGTTGGGCTATTTGCTACTATATTTATTTAAGTATAGGTATATGCTTCATATACCTATCATCGCTCTTTACGCAATTCGCCACTTGTCAAATAACACTCCTATCCTGTGGTCAGAAAGGGAAACTCTCCAGTCTCTCGTTGTACGTACACACATTACGATGGATAACACACCACCCCGTAACTTCGGTAGCGCGCGCAGATCTCTCATACCGCCGTCGCCAGGTGCATCGGAAGAGGTACTTCGTAGAAGTTTAGCTGATTTAAATAATACAGTCAAGGAAGCCCGAGAACTTCTGCAAAGGATTAAGGCTGAGATCGGCGCAGATGGACTGACGAAGCTGCTCCTTCAAGAATCCCCACTGCCAAAGCTCTTCCAACTGTCGTTAGAGCCCGCACCACCAATAGGGCCCGCAGAGCTCATTGTAATCTCTGACAATACAACTACTGAAAATGCCTCGGGGGCTGGTGAAAGCTCCAGTGTTAACCGCTAGGGTATTGCCTGCTGTTTTAAGTTTGTGCGATGTCCCTGTCCGGGCGCTCTATGTTTTATATCTCGTTTAATTTGGTACGTAGGTTGTTCGGTTGTTTGGTTTTGTTTGTTGTTCTGATGTGAACCTACTTTTTTGTCGTGGTGGAGATATTCTGCTTGGGTTGGTTGGATGTTTTGCGTTGCTTGTACTTGTTCAATGAAATTTTATGGCGTTATTGTTGTGTTACCGTCGTCTCCACTATCATTCATGTACGGAGTTTACACTAATGTTACCCAATAAATCTAACCAATGCGAGCTATCTCTGAAAACGAGCCCATCCTGGAACCGACGTTCGCGACCGTTATTGTCATTCATCGACACTATACGTGTGCGAAAAATTGCTTTAGGCTAACGTATGTACCCTTCTTCATATTGTGTACGTATATATGAAATTTAGGTATTAGGCCAAAATAAGGTAAAATACATGTACTAATAGGGCCATGGGCCTACACCTCTGGACGGTAGTATACTAAACCGTAACTAGGGTAAAATTTTCACCCACAGGCCACTTTTGTCACAAGTATTTAGTTTGAAGCCACTTTTCTTTTATTGGTCTTACATGAGGTGCCATTTTCTGAAACTTCAATCTTTGTGAGCTGAATTATTGGTCCTACACTAATGTAACTAAGGGCTGAACGGTCGTTGGATCTAGGAGCGGGCGTAATTGCTCAGTGCCCGGTGACTTGTAAGATAAGTCTAATCTCAACAGCTGGACTCGTATCACCGTAACAATATGTCGCGTATTTTTGCCCACACAGTCAATCCCCCACTGGCTGAGTGCTGACGCAAGCAGTCGTGAAGTGGTGTGATGCACTGAGCATAATGATATCTCGCGTGCTTCCTAGCCATAATGATAATGATGCACGACCGTTTCGTGCCTCCCCCTTATCCCTTTCTGACTATAAATAGTGACTTCATGACATTGGAAAAATCACAACTATTCTCAATTCGACAAACCACTTCTTCAGCACCTTCCTCATGCTAACGATAAGCTTTTGTCTCCCAAAAATATTCGCCCTTGATCATGATTTGATATTCCCAGAAAGCCTTCGTTCCTCTGAACGGACGACACCTAAGAGAATTATACGCGGAAGCTCATCTGCAGTTATCTTCTTTCCTCTCTTCATTCATAAGGAAATGAATGAAGTCCCCGAGTCATGAAGTTTTATCGGGATTCTGATGATGTCTTTCGGGATTTCTTCATTATTTCACGTACAGTGATTACGGCGCGCTCAGCTACTAACACATCAGTTGCTGTGACATTCTTCTTGTCATGTGGGGTCATGACGCCTATCACTTTCAACTATCAAGAAACTTCTCCGCCATGATTTCTTTGGTGTTTAGGTTGCTTTTTTGCCTCTTTGACGGACGAGGGTTGAAGCCGGCTTGTCTGACTCCTCTTCATGGCAGGCAGGAAGAAGGAGCCCTAGGTCGTTAGCGGATTAACGAATCATCAAGTTTTAGCTCCGCCTACGATTCTTCTATGCTGTCTGTTGGTTCTGCTGGTACGTTCTTGTCCGCGTTGCAATGCCTCGTCGACCGTTTGCTATGGGATACCCAGGGGAAGAGGCTCCTCTGTGGGAGGTTTCCAGCTCAAGCCTTCCTGCTCTAGGCGAAATTTTATTTATTCTTGAAGATCTGTGGGACTGTGCCCTCCGGTTTGGCCAAATGAGGTTGAAGCGGATGGTCAAGCTTCACTGCTAGTCTTCTAGTTTCTCTTCAAGTTCGACGGAATAGACGTGGGAATGTCAGGCGTGTATTTCGGTGCTTCCGGGATCCCTTGCTTCCGGAATTGCGGACGAGTACAATATTCCACCTGGAATAACCTAGATATTATTTAAGAAGATAAACTTAGTTAATCTATTAAGTAGTAGATTATTATGAAATTTAATTTGTCTAACCTTCCCTGTAGACTTTTGTCTTGCCATCATATGTAGGATTGTTTGTCAATACATTACAGAACGTGGATCTAAAGTTTACTAAAAAAAAAAAGAACAAATATCAATGTATCGCAGAAAATAACACACTACTGTTGGGCTAAAACAGCCCAATGTGCTCTTAACATGGTATGATACTGGCCGCTCTGGACTGAGCCCGCACGGTTTTCCCTAAAGGACTAACACCATTAACATGGTGTGATACTGTCCGCTCTAGGCCTCTAGGGTGAGCCCGCACGGTTTTCGCAAAAGGACAAACACCATTAACATGGTGTGATACTGTCCGCTCTGGGCTGAGCCCGCACGGTTTTCCCAAAAGAACTAACACCTTTAAGAGATCACTACACCTTATAAGTAGATTATATTCCTTGCCAGCTTCTGATGTGGGACTTGGTTCGCACACTCAAACAACTACCTATGGCAGTTCCACTCCTTTCTTCAGAGTTCCGGCCTTCCGAGAAAGGCTCTCGGTTGACTCTCCAGAAAGGGTTAGGCATCCTGAAATCCTGTGCAATCACAGTTGATTTTTTGGCGTTCGACTCTTGCGAATTATGATTGTTGTTCATTGATTTTATTAAGAGTTTTGTCACGCTTCGACTGTGTTAAACAAAAAATTGTGTATCTACATTTTACCTAATAAGTACTATATCACAAATCATACTCATAATTTGGCCTAAACGACTTTGACATAAACTTTATTGTTTATTTATCAGGATATTCAGTTGGTCATCAAGTTAAGATTGAAATTGTCTTGAATCCTAACTTTATTCACTGTTGCAACATTTGCATACAAGTCTTCCTTTGACCATTTGTTTCAAACTCGACCACTATTTAACTTTATTTTAAAACATAAATGCCCGAATCTTTGAGTTTGGATATTGTCATTTACACACCGTCAACATATACAATTGAGCAGTTATGGGTTAAGTCAAGCCAACCACATATCTTAACTTTAAATTTCAGTGATGACCTATTCTATTACGTCCCATTCAGTTCATGGCTTCAAGATTTACAAGTTTTGCATGTAAGTCCTATACAAAGACCTTTAATAAATGTTTGAAAAAGGACCATCAGGTAGCTCAACATCATGGACTTTGCACTGTATTGTATATTCACATCATAAGTTCGCTTGTTTTGTTCAGCATCGTCTTCAAAATCAACCCAAATACTCGTAGACAAATCGAAAATTTCTCTACCAATAGGACTAGGCATATCAGGATTATCTACATCCAGTGACCACACAGTTCTGAAATTATCCTCTAAAGTGACAATCCTGTTTACCAAGTCCTCTCCAAGGATCCTCAGCCTGGCAACTGAATCCATGATGTAGTTATGTAGTACATCAGACAAACGACATGGAACGAAACCATTCCTGTAGAAGAAATGAGAGATTGACTTCAAAATTGCAAAATCCTGAACATCAGCATGGTTATCCGGACACATGCCACTCTCATTTTGTCCATGAAGATTGTCATAAAAAAGACTCCAAAAAACATGTCACGTGCCACCGCTGCCTCCTCCACCACTCCACTATCTCCGGTGAATGCCACGTCTGAAGGAATATAAACACAGCGGAAGCAATTCCAGGATCATGACTCACATGTAATCTAGACAAACTAGCAGGCTATTTAGTTTTACATAAACATAAAATGGAATACATCTCGAAGCGTGACTTCAACCTTGAAACAAATCTTCAATCACGAGCAGGATCATCTACGGGGTCGTCCTCCAGTTCCATGATCTTCTGTCGTGTGCCCGAACAATACCCAGACTAATAATCACTTGGGTGGAACAAGTGTTTCAGAGAGAGAAAAAACTCTTTAGGGTTTTTGTGTTGGTGTATTCTTCCTTTTGGCCAAGAATCCCCTTTATATAGTTTTAAGAGTAAAACCCTCTTCCAAAACTGTATAGGATTCTTTTCCACCAAGAAACCTCTCTCCAAGTCCTAATTGGATTCGGTCACAACAGGGACCACAGAATTAATTAATGAGGCTTCCAATTATGGAATTAATTCTTTTTCTCCAGAATTAATCTTTCCATAATAAATTACAAATTATTTCCACTAGAAATTCGTAATTGCACTCCTCAGTTGAATTTCGAATTCTTCCATCAAATCTTATTTAACTCCCCACGTTAAGATTACAAACACCAATCAATAATATTAAACTACTGACAATTTAATATATTGACTAAATGAATATCCTTTAGAGTTCCGCTTAACTTATCCCATGTGCCGGATACCAAATCCACTGGCCAGATTTACACATAGAAACTTATAAGCTTTCATAAAGGGGTGTCATCAATCTCTATTACGAGACGTGGATTCTATCAACTAGCTATTACTTCGCAAATGCATATTATCATTATCCAACTTATCAGGAATTATTTGACCCAAATATCCTGGACCTCACCTATTGATAAATCAAGACAATGAATAATATACACCACTAATAATAGCTATATCAAGATTAGGAGTATAAGTACATTTGATGAGCTAGAGAGTTTATTTTATATAGTCAGTATAAAAACACTTATCTCTACTTGGTCCGTTCAATGCACACAAAGCGCACTAGCACAAGAAGTTGGAACTATACCATTCCCATAATCAAGATAAATTATATATAATCTTGTACTACAATCATACCAATGGCTTTGTCCAGTTTCCATCTTAGATTGTGAACAGTACTTTATTATTTATAAGAACCGGTGATTTAATCTTCCGTGTATAAGCTTGGCTCTACAGTCTACACACTAAATCAACTACTATATACTCCCTCCGTCCCAAATTAGTTGTCGCTTTAGGAAAAATGGTGTGTCCCAAATTAGTTGACACTTTAGGATTTCAAGACAAAAATTGTTAGTCTTTACCAACTATACCCTTAATAATTAAAAAAATTCTCAACAAAATTTAACAGTCAAACATTAAATAGGGGTAACATAGTAAAATACACACTCTATTTAATGATTTTCTTAATGGGCGTGAAGAAACTAAAAGCGACTACTAATTTGGGACGGAGGGAGTAAATAATAGGAGACACGTGACACAATTGATCTAAATAAATAATAATTCATTAATTTAATAAATGAATAACCAATTGTTCAACTAGGAATAATCCAACTAAAACCGCATGGTTATTAGTATATCCCAACAGGCACTGATTAATTTCTCTTTTCCATCTTGCTGTACCCTTGCACTAGAATGAGCTTGCCTATTACATTGCTGCTTCGCCTCAACTAGTTTCTGAAACTCGAGCTTCTTAGATTGATAAGCATGAGAAGCCTCTTCAGCAGTGTCAAAAGTTCCCAGGCAAATTCTCTTCTTACTGATGGGGTTTTAATCTCAGAAGAAAATCTCCCTGACTTTCTCTTGCGAACTCCAACGAAATGTGTTGTTTCGTGAGAAGCGATTGTTTTAATTCTACCCAAACTATCAACATTTAAGGTTTGATCAATATCCACTGACAACGATGCCCCAACAGGCTGAATTTGATCACAATTCTTTGGGTTATTCTCCTTGCTTAATTTCTCAAACTCTGATTTCTTGGAGAAATAAGCTTCAGAAGCCAAGAATACCTGTTTTTCAAACAAATAAGCCTTGGAAGACACACGTGTTCCATGTGTTGTCGGCGGTCCTATTGAAGAAGAGGTCAAGAGCCGTGCCTGGTGACCAATCTTCAGACGGACAGCCTCTAATGACAAGAGGAATATCACAGCATACGCTGTGTTAGAAAACGAGCGCACCGTAATTAGTGCACATGCCACGAAAAAGACATTCCGACGAGTGTCAGTATGATCCCCATCAAGTTTAATGACTCCGGGGACGCAAACCATATCAATAAAGTAACAATTAGGTCGTGGAATGAGAGTGACCAAAGGTACTATATACTCAGTTTTATGAAACACCATATATAGAATACGAATAGAGCTACAGCTCTGGGATCATGGAGGCAGGATCAAATGCGAACAGTACAAAGAAGAATCAAGATTACTTTCTTATAAGAGGAGTTTATGAGAAAGGCAATATAATGTTTCTGATGGAAACTTGAGATCAACTTCTGATGAGATGCTTCTTTTATATGAGGAAGATGATAAGGAAGTCTAGGAGTAATTATAGCCAGGGATACAAACCGATTCAGCGCAGTAAACGCAGACATATAGTAAAGGTGCCTAGAACGGAGTTATATTCATCGCACCCTGCACGTTAATATACAGATTGGAGGCCCAAGGGCTAAACTGGCACTGTCGAGTAAGAGTGACGTGCCGTTCCAATATTGGTTGATGCATTTCTCTCTTGTCCACTATATCGAATCTGTACCCCCAACTATCTTAATCAACATAAGTAAAGACATCGCCCATCCACGTCACAAAAAATGAGAGATTTTTAAAGCTACATATATGCCGATTAATAATATTTGATGTAACAATCGAAACAAATGTTAAGTATATTGTTAGTAAAATTATACTGTTCTTTATGTCTAAATTCGGACTATCAATGAAGCTCTAACTACCAAGAACTACCTAGACGTGCAGTCCAATTTACCGTACTTCAACTTACAACGAATTTAATTACTAATTGTCTATTAAGATTTAAATAACAATAAGAATAATTTACTAAAAGTGACCGATACGTAGCCGTCAAGAACTCACATGACGGTTTATTTTTTCCAATGACGGTTGATGTGTTTCTCTTTTTTCCTTATTAAAACTGTATTGTCAAATATAAAGAGGTTGAGCAGTAAACAATTAACATGTAACTACAAGAGGGAGTAAATTAAGAAAACGACATACATGATACAACTATGAGAGGGAGTTGTAGTCTATTGCACGGGGAAAAACGTTTCGCTATTCATTTATAATCTGCAATGTTTGTTCAACTATGGTTGGGTTAACTTTCCTTTATATTGGGCTATTAACACTGATGAAAAATAGTGATAAGCAAAATAGCATACATGGCTCGGTAGTGAACTATATATGCCGACACATTTCTCTGCTCGTCAAAATCCCAATAGCTGCTTTTTGTTATAAATTCATTTATTTGTGTGGATTACCACTACTCACCATTATTCAACTGTAACATATGGTTTACTACCCCACTTTCTCCTACTTAATTCCTCCCCACTAAGTGACCATTAATTCCTTATTAAGTCACTACTTAATTCTTGTAACCTTTGGGTTGATTTGTAACCTATGTATATGTATCCTATAACTAGAGCATATTTGGCTCTATGGAAGATACACTTGAAACACATTGAGTATACAAGTTCTTCCTTCTCCTCTCATATACTTTTGTCTTGTTCTTGTACTATTTTACTACTCTATTAGTTTTACAACACTTTTCTAATAAAACGGAATCTTTTTTTATTTTACTCCTCAATTATCTCTTTTCTAATTAAACGTCACTACACACATTATCTATGGATTTTCTGTTTATCGACTCACTCTTTGTCTTTTTCATATCCCGTATATTAATAACAGATTACTTACATCTAAGAAAAAAAAAAACAAAAAGCCCGTGTTCGTTTAATTCGTATCGTATTGAAAGTTACTTTGTTCCATGAAACAACATGGAATCGTTTTCATTCTTTCAACTGATTAGATACTCTATTTAATTTGTCAAATTAAAACTATCATTATAAACAACGAATAACGACGAAAAAAATCCTTAGCTCAAATCGCAATAGCATTTAACCATCGCATTAAAATGCCTAACCTAAACATTGGAGGTTGCCACAGTAGATGTAGCTGCACCCACACAATATATTGAGTTACTCCTTCGATCACGCGTATCCATGTGTCAACACATTCAGTGTGGCTGCCAGCCAACTCACTTTAAAGTTAGATTTAGATTTTTCGTTGAACGATATCTGTCCAAAGAATAAACATAGGTGGATCTATTGTTGGTGCAATAGATGCGTGCACACATTGCATGCGACTACAAATCCTCGAAACTACAAACCCTAATGCGCTTTAAATAAGTGTCTAAGTAGTAGCCTAGCCCTGATGATGCAATTAACATTACACCACTGAAAATTTCATCTGCCACGGCCAATTACACCCATCTGGCCGTCACGTCAACATGAATGTTTAAATCACAGACCAAAGAAAAGATTAATAGGAGTACGCTTTAAATCAATAAAGCTTTTTGAGACTTTGTGCAGCGGACCTTGTGATGAACAATGGGGATAGCTTGCGTCCGACCATAACTGATAACCCTAGGAACATAGCTTTTCTTGAGTTGTATCAGTGCCCTTGAACGTGCAGCATCACTAGGACAAGTGCATGCTCTTGCCCAATCTTGCATACTGAAAGCCTGAAAAGAACATCAAGTACAGTGGCCATATATTGCACTGAACCAACCGATATGGAGCAGTCAATAATCCCACCTAAGGGGTGACGGAAAACACAGGAAAAGATTCTTGTTTATCTGAAAAAAAAAAAGAAAAAAAAAAAGTCAAGTGAATGATCTTTCCACACAATACATAATGACATGGAAGATCTTTGAAGATCACAGATTTGATAGATTGAGTCATGATTTACACTCTTCATTGCTTATTGAAAATTCGAAAGTCTTATACTGTAGCAATAGTACTTAATTACTTCTGTCGGTTAATTAAAAAAATAATACATTATCATCCTTCCATCAATCCCACCCACAATTCCACATATTCAATGTGGCAGCAAGCTCACTTAAAAGTATAATCCAACACACATGTTTAATTTTGTGCTGAACGATATTCATGCAACGAGTTAACCTTCCAAGTGCGAGCGACAATTCACTAATGTCCACTATAACTACAGTGAACAGAAAAAATGATATAAATCTCTTCCGCATTACTTTATAAATTAAATTAATTTCCTATATGTACCATCGCATGCAATTAGGTATCAGTGGTTTAATTAGTGGTCTAATTAAGAATCATCATTACACATTCGAGCCCAGCATCTCTTGGAAACGGTTCATTTGCCCAAATACGTTAAGTATGCATACAGTTTCGCTGCCAACCCATCAAAAGTCTATACTAATTTCTACGCTAGGTCTCGTGCACTACTCGAGATAGTAATACATTGTACTACTCAATAAAGCGTACTGATTTGCCATCATTGATTCCACCCCTTTACGTCTCCCAACACAGCTGTTGAATTTTGCTTTATTCATATTAGCGGAAGTGCATCCCGCTGAATGAGACCGTATGGGTGGACTAATTTTAAGCATCTTATATGCACTTGCCATTAATAACACTTCTGAAGTGCTTTGGTAAATAAGTGGTTATGTGTTTGGATAGAAGTGCAGAAATTGAAAAATACGCTGCATAGTTGTTTGGTACAAAAAGTTTAGTTATATTAAACGGATATAATATGATACAAAAATTGGGAGTATAATGTAGGCCCTTCGTTTATGAGGATATTAGGGAAATCAGAAACAAAAAATATTACTGATAAATTGATAAAATTATTGGTCATACAGTATAAATTTTAAGGCTAAAGCAATAAGTTGGAGACTGGGTGTTGCCTAGCTTATTGCGTCTAGCTTATTTTTGACATAAAAGCTAGTAAATTTTACGGAAACCAAATAATTCTCTGTGCTCATCCACCCCCGGTTACTAGATTCGAGCAGACATTGCATGCGACCGCATAAAATCGAAACTACAAACCCTAACACACTAAGTCCTAGCACTGATAATGCACTTAACATTAGTACACCGCTGGAAAATGCCACTCAATGCGTTGACGGAATCTTCAACACAGCACAGTAGCCTAATGCATGCACTTTCAACTTGCTGGGTTCCCAGGTTCGCTCCCTCCACCATATGTTTGCGATAAATTACCCTAGATAAGTTAGGTATGTACCCTTCGTCATCATCCATACGTTCTAAATGCATGCGACCCTTCGTAATACTCCATTCAACATTCAGAAATGGAAAATACGTTTTCTTTCTTTTATCGTCTCTTCCGCCTGAGTTAACCCATTAAGCGTCCATCGTATGCAATTAAGGGACAGCAGTTCAATACGAAGGCTAATTAAGGATCTTAATCCTAATTCGACCGCATCAAGTATCAAGCGAACAACTTGAAGTAAAAAATGGAATCTTCGATTAGTATGCTTTGTACATTTCCCATGTCGTGTAATGAATGTATCTGTAATCGTTCCAACTGATCGAACGCTTGTTCTTTGTTTTAATTGATAAATTATAGAACTCGGGGAAACTATCATTCAATTTAATAAGGGAACCTCATTTACTATTCTTTTACCATCGCATACATATATATATATAGTGGAAGTTCTTGTTTTGTTTGGCCGTACCGTAATTTGAGTATTACTTCGCCAAACACCATAAAACATACTCCCACCTGTCCATATAATTTGAGACTTGGACTGTTTTCACACATACCAGGGCATCTACCCATTAGCATTAATTAAATACTTAGGAAGTTTACTAAATTAGCATTCCGCTCTCTCACATTTACTCATAGAAAATTGCGAAAAAGTGTTTAAATCATTTAGTAACAAGGGGAGTATTTGCGACTTAGCAATTACTCCCTAGCATTTAATGGCTTATTGAACTTTGAATAAAACAATTACTCTGAACCGGGAAAAATAAAGGCCAAAAAAAAAATAACAAATAAAGTGGGATGGAAGGAATACAATATAGCAAAAACGCTGTACCCAACAACGCAATACATGAGAGTACAATGCAACATGATACATTATGATATTATTTAACTCAAACACCCAAGCATATAAGCGTACAAACGCCATAAGGAGACTTAACTCACAGTCTCCCTTTGTCGTCCAAAACGTCTTCATCTTGACTAATCTATGTATGTGAAGCAAACAAAAGTCTTATTCACAAACTCCAGAAAAGGCGAATGTCACCTGGCGACGTTACAAGTAGATACGTAGATATTCGCATTTAGACATATGTATTGGACTTGAAAAATGTACAAATAATATGGAGTAGCTAACAGCAGAAGACTTCAACTCCATCTTTTTGGAATGAGGGTTCCTGATGTGAACAAATGGATATTGTACTTATCTCAGAAGAATATCAAGAAATTAACCTTAAAATACGAGAAGGATACTGAACGTCAGAAATTACCACCTTATTTCTTCTTTTGTCTGGACTTGACATTCTTGAAGCTCCGGAATTATGTTCTTTCACCGCCGATTGACTTCAAAATTGCAAAATCCTGACCTGAACATCAGCATGGTTATCCGGACACATGCCACTCTCATTTTGTCCATGAAGATTGTCATAAAAAAGACTCCAAAAAACATGTCACGTGCCACCGCTGCCTCCTCCACCACACCACTATCTCCGGTGAACATCAGCATGGTTATCCACTGTTTTAATTCCTCCTCTGGAGGTTTATACCTAGCATCATCTTCTGCTCTATAGGATGTTTCTCCACTGTGTAAATTAGTGGAAAATTTAGGCATGATGCAATACAATTTACAAATTTCATCAGATAACGAATGAGATCTTCATAACGATTAGATGGAAATTTCAGCATCCTGTGAATCGGCGGACTAAAGAAGCTCCGAATTAGTGATCATGGAAGAGGAAGAAATCATCAGAATAAAACGATTAGTGACCGAGTGTACAACGATTTAGAAAATGCATCTAAAGCGTGTACCAGTTGAAGCACATGGAACAAGTAGATAATAGGGTTTTCTTGTCGGATCGAGTGAATGTTAGGTTTTGGTTTGGTTAATATGTACACCGAATGGACGCAATCGAAATCGGGTATATTAGAAAAAAAAACGAATTGATAACGCCGAAAGGTCGGTCAAATGCAATTTAGTTTCTGAAATGTAATATTCCTCTATGAGAGTGAATGAGACAAAACGAATGGGGAATAGATATGCACCGATACTAACCTTTTTAAGGAATTTATAAGCGAGGGTGACATTGGTGTTTGTTGTTAGTTGAAGTTCGTGCTTGTTTCTAGTGGGAAATTCGCCGACCCTACTTAACCGAGACACATTATTATTCTATAATTAAACGGCTAATACTGTTAATAAATCGATAATTAGTTGTACCGACAAAGTATAAAAATTCAGGAACGTATGCATTGAAATTAATTGAAAATTTAAATAAATCAAAGTTTGACGTAAGATATCTACCGTAGTAGCAGTTCGTAAATTGAACTCTCTTGTTCACAATATTATGCTTGGTTTTTAATAAGGGTATTCAATATGGGTCTTATAAATTGTGCGGTGTCTGAGACATTATCAGTTGACTCTTCTATCTCTGCCCAAGCTGCAGTAGGTAGTGGGCCTTGAGGCTATTCACCACATCCCACCGCTTTCACTTCCTGCCTTGCTTGCATCAGCCCTCAGCAAGTGGGTGGATTGACAATCGCACTGGCTTTCACAAAAAATTTTACAAGTAATTCTGTTACACATTCTAATACTAACATTATTTTTATAATAAAAAATTATAAAAATTAATGTGTGATACACGCTTAAGTATTTTCAAATACTCTTTGTCGAATAATACTTAATTAATGAGTTTCTTGGAAGTTGGAAACGTCTGCTACCTTTCTGTATCCTAAACAAAATTTCTTCAAGAACTTCGCGTCCTTCAATCTTATTGGTTGTCTCACAAGTCACGCCTTCAGCATTTATGACGCTGGACCATTTCGGGCTCCAACCTTATCTCATTCCTCGTATAAATAGCGAACTCATAAGTAGGAAAGATCACACATTTCTTCCGAACAGTTTCCTTCTCCTTAGATAATTTGTGTTTGAAAAACTTCTTTATGAAAGCCTCTCCTTATTCTGAATGGATAGTGCAGGAGGACTCCCTGGGAGAAAACTATTTTTCTGTCTTCACTCATATGGAAAGGTAAATGTCCCCCGAGTCATGAAGTTTGATCGGGATTCTACCTATGGTCTTCAGAGCAGCTTCATTGTGCCATGCGTACTGATTAGGGTGTACTCATTTTCTACAACAGCGGGTACTGTGATATTCCTCTTGTCATGGTTAGTCAACAAATTTCACCCCAAAAGGGTGGACCACTTTTGTGCTTGACTATCTGCGGAGCTGTGTAAACATGCTCGACCATTTGAGGATGACGCGGTGGTCAACCTTTCTTGCAGAGCACGAGATAGGGCAAGGCTAGGCGTATATTCCGGTGCTTCCGAAGTCCTACGATTGCAGCGTCTGTACGGAACTCTCATTACCATTATAATGAGATGCCGACATATATGTTGACTAGCATTTGATGTTTATTTCTCATTAGCGGTTTTAATCGAAAATTACGCAAAAATACATGTTAACTTTAAAATGTTATTGCGTCGTTGTCTTCTTAAACTTTGTATCCTATGGAAGAAGACACCAACGCACTTTTGTGCTTGAATATCTGCGGAGCTGTGTAATCATGCTCGACCATTTGAGGTTGACGCGGATGGTCAACCTTTCTTGCAGAGCACGGGATCTAGTTCTCGTGGCTTTCGTTGGGCCTTGCAGACGAGATAGGGCAAGGCTGTGTCTATACTCAAGTGCTTCTGAAGTCCTACGATGGCAGCGGCCGTACGGAACTCTCATTACCATTTTAATGAGATGACGACATATATGTAGACTAGCATTTGATGTTTATTTCTCATTAGCGGTTATATTCGAAAAGTACGCAAAAAATACATGTTAACTTTAAAATACATGTTAACTTTTCCATGTAACTGCTAATACATTATAAATAAATCCATATCTAGGTGTACCGACAAATGTGAACGATTAGGGACGTGTGCATTCAAATTAGTTGAAATTTTAAATAAAACAAGTCTCACGTAAGATTTCTTCATTAGTAGGCTGTCCGTAAATTGAAGTCTTTCCAAGTTGTGCACGTTGACGACGCAGTGCAACTTTTAACTTATGATTGTTGGCTTTGGTTGGGATTGAAATTGTGTATATGAAATAGATAAAGGAAAGTGTGAACACGATTAGTGTGATATCACTGAGTATGATCTTGTTTTATTGAGTGTATCTCATGAAAAAATATATATGTAGTTCTCATGTTAACAGTTAACCAGCTCTTTAATTTGATACTCGTAATATGTTACATTTTTTAGGGCAACAGAAACTATAAGGACTTTAAGAGTGACAAAAAAAAAACATCATACAGAAATAATTTGAAATGGTTTGTGCTATAGTACTTTCACATATCTCAGGGACTCTTAAACACTACTGATTAATTTTAAGCAATCTATTACAATTAATTAACGCAAGCTTACTTATCATACTTTTACAGAAATCGCAAAATAGCCTCAAGAGCAATGAAGATTGAGGGAAAGTTTCTAGCATAGCAGGTGCTTTGGTTTTTGGAGCATGATAATTTTATTTCAAAGTTTCTAGGCAAGAGAACATGAACACATGTGATCGGGCGCTTGTCCACAATAGGATGATGTACAAATTACAATACGGCTTTCTACCGGTTTACTAACAAATACACTGACCAACTGTATTCATCTATGGGTGGCCATTGGCCAATACATATGATCTCTAAGTGCGATTGATCATATGTAATTTACTAGGAATTATATGCAATTATATACAAGATGCCTCTTCCAACATTTGAAGGGTTCCAGGGTGAGAAAGAGACAAGAAGAGGAAAATGACCCTTTTTCCGGGCTGCGTGAGAGTGCGAGCATGGGAGGCAACGCGCTTAGAAAGACAAAATGGACTAACATACTATGTACTTTATTCAACATGTGCCACGTCAAGTTGATAATGTTGGTTCATGTTGGGTTTTCTGGCCATAGAGTGTATGTCGTCACAGAAATGTTGTGGTACATACGTATTTATAGATATATAACCATAGGCGTCATTAGACGAATGACATAGATCGTACTCTCTTTAGTCATGAGTTACTCCATGAAAGACATGAGAGTGCATTAATACTAGATTAAGTAGTACCATCTCTTGTAGTTACATGTCACTACCCCAACAGATAGTTAGTGAAGTCAACTTTATCCCCTTGTGATCAAAAGATCTAGGTCAAGCTTCCGACTATTCACCCTGCTCCGCCCAAAAGCCGCCAAAGTACCAAACACAACTTGGAAGATAAGAGACCAAGATGCAATCGATATGCTTTAACCAACAGAGGGACAGATGCAATCTGTGTAAACACTAGCTAAGGATCATTTGCCCTCGTGACAAGAGGAATATCACAGTAACAACTGTGTTAGAAAACGAGCGCACCGTAATCATTGCGTGACTGCACATGTCATGGAGATGACATTCCAAAGAACGTCGTTACGATCCCGATCAAGGTCAATGACTCGAGGAACTGCGCACGTCTCAACATAAACAGAAGGGTGGAGAACGCAGACAGTTGAAGCATACTTGTTTCCAGCTTTCTCAAATACCGTCTGTACCGAATAAAGAAGTCGTTTCAAATATATGGAACCACGATCATAGAAGCACATTTCGGAGAAAGAAGCTGGATACTTTTGATGAAAAGTGAAGTTCAAAGGCGAGACGATGATTGGAGAAATAGCATTTTGTGAAAGATGTCTGCCGGGGGACCCCATTTATAGGCGAAAGAAGTATAGAACGAGCAAGTATCGTGAGTAGTAAATGGCGGTCTGTGGAATTAGGTCACTTATTTCAAATTTAGGTCACTTATTTCAAATTTAAAATAATTTTGGAGCTGGAGACTTAAAGGTCATTAAGTTAATAGGATCGTGAGCCCATCGATATGTCACGATGAAAAAATGTAATTTTATGTAGATAGAGGAAGCTAAGGGCGATGCCTTTAATAGCCGAAGCATTCATTGAGTTGGAAGGGTGTATAAAATGGCGAGGTCATGTAGTCCATGCTGTGATAATCCGTATGGGGGATTCGAGTTCGATCATGCAATTCATGTGTTTAACAGACGTAGCTATGTGAATCACGTAACAAAAAACCAGGAAAAATTAGGTCACGTATTTCAAATTTAAAATAATGTTAGAAGCTGGAGACTTAAGAGTCATTAAGTTAGTAGGATCGTGAACCCGTCGCTATGGCAAGATGAAAAAAAGTAATTTTAGCTAGATAGGGGAAGGGCGATGCCTTTATTAGCCTAAGCATTAATTGAGTTGGAAGAGTGTAATAAATGGCGAGGTCATGTAGTCCATGCTGTGATAATCCGTAATGGGGATTCGAATTCGATAGTGCAATACATGTTTTTAACACACGTAGCTATGTGAATCACGGTTGTAAATAGGACATGTAACGATGTCAATCTTGGTTGTATATAACCCACTTAACCGGCTCAAACTATTTAAGCTAATGTTAACTGATACGTGCACTTTGTTTTTGATGTATTTCAATTCATCAGTATCATCAATACCAAAAATGAACGAATTTTCAGCAAAGCCACTCTAATTTCCACAACTGTCCACATTAAAACTTGATGAATGCACCACAACGACACGGCCATCCACATTATATTTTCATCCACCGCAATGTTATTTTGAAGTCATAATAAAATTTGACGTTGTAATCATAATTACAATAAAGTGCCTTCCAGCCCCATCAGTTCTACTTTCAGTAGATAGTCACTTGCACCTCTTGGGATATGATATTGTCATAAATTAGGTTTCTGATTTGCATTCAATGATTCGTTCTTTGAATCCCTCCCATGTCTTGTATTGAATGATACGTATTACTACTTTTTGTGGACGTCCACCAAGCTCATGAGCACCCAATGGACAAGACTCGCATGTCAGATCTAAACATTTAACGGGGCTGGAAGCCCTCGAAACTAGAAACCCTAGCGCACAAAGTCCAACCAGTAATAATACACTTACACTATACCACTGAATATGCCTGCCATTCAACGTGGTAAACAGGCCAATTCCTGATTCACTCATCTGGCATGCTTGTCTGCATATTGAATGCGCACCAACCCTATCTAGAAATTTTGTTAGACGCTACCGCAATCCGACTTTTGACCTGAACGAGGCTAATCTTACCTCCTGCCCTATCCCTATGTAGTTAGCTTTTCCTGAGTTTTACTATTGCCGTCCACTCGTAAAGCATCACCAAGACAAGTGCATGCTCTCGCCGACGTATATACGTTGAAAATCCGGAAAGTAAATGACACGACCCGAAATCCGGTTAGGCCGTGCGGGCACCCGACATCCTCCCCTAGACCCGTCGGGCGAACCCTTACCAATTAAATCGGGAAAATAAAAATAACAATTTACAAATAAGGACAAGACTTAAAATAAAAACACGGATATACTGATACCTTTAAGCTGTACAAAAGAAATTACAGCTGACTACCCAATATACTAGGTTTAGGACTATCCAGACTAGACATCTAAGAGTACAAAGAAAACAGATACCTCCTGAAGGGAGCAAAATGCAACTGAAATGATAACCGATAAACTGGTGGCCATCCGGAATAAAAGCTGGCTCACCCTGACAGCTGAAGTCGTCTTCGCTCCTGAACAACGTGGCGAATTCAATCCTAGAGCGAACCTGCCGAAACGAAATAGATAGACAAGAAACAAACAACAAACAAGGGTGAGTCAAAAGGACTCAATAAGTGGGGTAGACTAGCCACCTCAAAGAATAGGATAGCTAGCCAGGGAGAAAAGAAATAGATAGACCAAATTCTTTTTATTTAAATTATAAAAAGGCAGAGTCATATAACAATCGGAAACACGTAAGAAACTTATAAACTCAACCAAGGATGCGTTCCAGACACATATCAACAAATAAGCAATGCACATATAAGCAGAATAGTAGTCATGTACCGCAAGTGTACACAATGGTATGAATTGAGATGAAATGAAATGAAGTGAGATGAAATGAAATGAAATATGATGTGAAGGGTCACATGTGCCCGTAATCCCATCTCGAAGCGGAATACTCCTGCATTCGAGGGGAATCCAATCTGATAACCAACTGGAGCGGAATACTCCTGCTCCTGGGGCGGAATACTCCCATGAGAGTGCAGGAGTATTCCGCCTCTGGTTTATATTGTATCGGGTGCAGGAGTATTCCGCCCCAGGAGCAGGAGTATTCCGCTCCAGTTGGTTATCAGATTGGATTCCCCTCGAATGCAGGAGTATTCCGCTTCGAGATGGGATTACGGGCACATGTGACCCTTCACATCATATTTCATTTCATTTCATCTCACTTCATTTCATTTCATCTCAATTCATACCATTGTGTACACTTGCGGTACATGACTACTATTCTGCTTATATGTGCATTGCTTATTTGTTGATATGTGTCTGGAACGCATCCTTGGTTGAGTTTATAAGTTTCTTACGTGTTTCCGATTGTTATATGACTCTGCCTTTTTATAATTTAAATAAAAAGAATTTGGTCTATCTATTTCTTTTCTCCCTGGCTAGCTATCCTATTCTTTGAGGTGGCTAGTCTACCCCACTTATTGAGTCCTTTTGACTCACCCTTGTTTGTTGTTTGTTTCTTGTCTATCTATTTCGTTTCGGCAGGTTCGCTCTAGGATTGAATTCGCCACGTTGTTCAGGAGCGAAGACGACTTCAGCTGTCAGGGTGAGCCAGCTTTTATTCCGGATGGCCACCAGTTTATCGGTTATCATTTCAGTTGCATTTTGCTCCCTTCAGGAGGTATCTGTTTTCTTTGTACTCTTAGATGTCTAGTCTGGATAGTCCTAAACCTAGTATATTGGGTAGTCAGCTGTAATTTCTTTTGTACAGCTTAAAGGTATCAGTATATCCGTGTTTTTATTTTAAGTCTTGTCCTTATTTGTAAATTGTTATTTTTATTTTCCCGATTTAATTGGTAAGGGTTCGCCCGACGGGTCTAGGGGAGGATGTCGGGTGCCCGCACGGCCTAACCGGATTTCGGGTCGTGTCAGTTGGTATCAGAGCTTTATTTAGAGTCTATCCAGACTAAGACAGTGTCTAGTAGAGTCTCGCTGATGGGTACGTAGACGTCCGTACTTATCTACGAGAGGCTATGATGGCATTTAGGAAGTTTCACTTCATTCATTTCTAATCGTGCGTCGGTATAGGATGTAAAAGTATTTTCGTTAACTCATTCATGGTAATTGTGAACCCTCGTGCGACAAATCAGCAAACGGTATGAGTTCAAGACGAAGCAGTCTAGTCTGGATAGCCCTAAACCTAGTATGTTGGGTAGTCAGCTGTAATTCCTTTTGTACAGCTAGAGGTATCAGTATGTCTGTGTTCTTGTTTTAAGTCTTTTCCTTATTTATGAATTATTATATTTATTTTCATAATTTAATTGGTAAGGGTTCGCCCGACGGGTCTAGGGGAGGATGTCGGGTGCCCGCACGGCCTAGCCGGATTCTGGGTCGTGTCAGTAAATACCCTGGCCACTGCAACTGACAAATTTTTTTATTTTACTGACACTCCTTTCTTCCTTTCATCGGCAGGTGGGTGATGCAGGCCACACCACCGTAAAGATTCCTGCAAATCCCTCAAAAAAGGAAGACGAAAGATCTTTCAATACTCAGTAACGCAATCTCAAAGACGGTCATTTCTTCTTTTCAACGGCAGGGGTGTGATGCAGGCCACAGCACTGTAAAGATTCCTGCAAAATCCCTCAAAAAAGGAAAGCGAAAGATCTTTCAATGCTCAGTAACGCAATCTCACTGACGCTCCTTTCTTCTTTTCATCGGCAGGTGTGTGACGCAGGCCACAGCACAGTAAAGATTCCTGCAAATCCCTCAAAAAAGGGAAAACGAAAGATCTTTCAACGCTGTGCATAATGACACGGACGAACACAGACGATAATAGATTTGATGTATCGAGTCTTGATGGCGACGAACACAGAAGATAATACATTTGATGTGTCGAGTCTTGATGGCCTCTTTTGTATCTTGCATATTCGATTATATTATACTGTAGCAATATTAATTACTTCCATCTTTTATTACTATTTCATTATTATTATTGTTGTTGTTATTATTGTTTTTATAATTATTATTACTTATATCTTCACAATATTAACTTTACATCGTAATTTTAGTATATAATTTTTTATAAATTAATTTTTCTTAAAAGTTAATTTTATAACTATAATTTTAAAAAACTAAAATGAATATGTAAAAAAGAAATAAAAGATAAAATTTATTTAAATGAAACAAGAAAACAAAATATAAATAGAAGATAGTAATATAATATAGAGGAGACAGAGGAATATAAAAAGAATATTCTCATTTGGTGTAAAAAATGGTGTTATTGTTGGAGTAAATTTGGTGCTACACCAGTTTGGTGTAAAATTTGGTGTAAAAAATGGTGTCCTTATTATCGCAATAGCTGAAAGTGTCAACTGATTCGGGACGGAGGGACTTAAAGTCAAAGCAATTATATTTATGACTAGGTCTTTTCATTGTCCATTCCATGTTTAACTTGAGCTTTTGGGTCATGATATATCGAAAGTTAGAACATTGTGTAGGTATAAGTATACTTCAATTCTTTCTTTTGTTCTGTAAATAAAATACTCCCTCCGCCCCAAATTAATTAGCACTTTATGAGAAATGGTTTGTCACAAATTAGTTGTCTCTTTAAGATTTCAAGGCTAGATTTACTAGTTCTTCCCAACTATACCATTAATAGTAAAAAAGAATTCCAAAAAACTTAATAATCAAACATTAAATAAGGGTAACATACCAAAATATACACCTTATTTAATGGTTTTCATAATATGCGCAAAAAAGTTGAAGGTGACACATAAAATGGGATGGAGGGAGTATTTATCAATAAGATTTGATGTAGTAGCAGTAGGGCAACATTGTAGGATTAATTAGGTGAACCTTAGAAAGTTTTGTGGTTGATAATCATCCATAAAGTTGAATTGTTGCTAAATTAGAGAATGTTTCATTATTTATGTGACAGACCAAAAATGAAAATGTGTCCTATAACTTGGGACGGAGGGAGTACAAGGGTAAGATCCCATGTGGTCAAGCCTAAAAATATCGTATAGGCACGTAACTGCTTTTTGAGTGTTTTGGTAACTAAAAGAACAAAGAGCTTGTAAGCACGTCTGAGATTAAAATAACCCAAAAACGAGAAGTTACGACTAACTTCTCAAAAGTGTCTTATAAGCAACTTATGGCTCATACTATAAGCTACAAATAAAAACGTCACCCAGACCGGATATAACAAAATACGTGTAGTTCTCTTTATAATTTGTTTTACGAATAATTCTCTTTATCTAGGAAAACTTCTTATAATAATTTATTATCTTCAATTTATTTTATTTCTCATCACCCGATTAAACAAACTGACAATAACCAACCCGTTGGATATAATTTTCATTTGGTTTGGTTTATCGAACTTAAAAATCGATGATGTGTGTTTGGTTATGATACTATGATTTAAATTAAAAACCTGCCAAACCAAACCATGAACACCCCTACCATCCATATTCCACTCTTGTGCAATCATATAAAATCCAACATTTTATCCAGATACCCCCCACATATATCCTCCCACTTAGTTAGGCTCGGGCTTTATCCTCTTCTTGTTCTTCTTGTCTTTTACTTTAAAAAAATATTACCATTCCCTTCAAAATCACAAAAGATGGGCAAGGTGTATGTTGTGTTTAGTGGTAAAAAGCCGGGTATATACCTTACATGGGAGGAGTGTGCTCCAAATGTTATTGGCGTGAAGAAGAACTACTACAAGTCATATAGTTCTCTAGAAAAAGCTAGAAAAGCTTACATTGAAGTCCAAAAGCTCAACAAGCAAGAAGCTGAAGAAGGAGAAGGTTCGTCGAGTGGTATTTTAGATGTCATTGTAATTGGAATATCAGTGGGCATGAGGATATCGAACAATTGATCTTCTATGTGATGTATGTATGACTAATAATTAATGAATGATGCAGTTGGTTTTGGTTTGTTATATTTGACTAGTAAAAAGTATAAACTATATAATGGGATACATTCGTGACATATTTGCGATGCGGTAACTAAGTTATCACTGTGGAAATTGTAAACAATTTACCAATACTTGTAACATTGGTTTTTTTTTTTTTTTAAAAAAAGAAACACCCTGAACAGGTGAGAATTTTATAGCCACTAAATGATTAAGAAAGGCTTGGACAGGACTCAAGTCCTGAGGGAAGTAAAATACAAAAATAAACAGGTCTTATATAGGGACTCCCTCTATTTACATTCGACCAACTGATAAGCTCTCAAAATAAGGTGTATTTTTTATTGAACAAATGAGGACTTATACTCAATTGTTGGAACTCCTCATTTGTTCGAGCACAAGTCAGCCGATACCATTTCTTTCGTGCCTAATTCTAAACATAGGCAGTCCAATCTTGTCCATTTTGAGATATCCTTTAGCAGCTGAAAGAAGCTCTTGAGTTGATGTCCAAGTATTTGAATTCCCATTCAGAGCAGCATTATGTGCCAAAGCATCTGCTACGAAGTTAGCCTCTCGATAACAGTGCTTCACTTCTCCTTGTAACACTGGTTGCATACACGAAAATATATAATATATATATATATATATATATATATATATATATATATATATATATGCGTTTAAGATAGGTTATGTTGCAGTTTTTTGGTCATTCTTCACTTTTACACGCCCCTTACTATATCATTAAGGGGAATGATTTATTAAACATTTTACCCCTATTTATGTCTTGATTGTATTTGAAGTTTTGAACTGTGAGAAGAGTATATCACGGCCAAGTATATATGGTTTTTTGTGATTTGTAGTCCGATTTTAATTTGTAAAACAGAACGTACTCAAGTAGTTTTGTTAACGGAAACAAATTCAATACAAATCCACATGCATGCTTTTTTCACTGACCTTATGGAGAGACTTTAATTTATCGCACTTGCTTCCGGGGACCCCAAATATTTCAACAGTTTGTGCTACCGAATTGTATTCAATACATTGAGCAACTTGCCAACTTGGGACATGAAAACAAGTTGTGCAATAGTCACAGTTTGGATATTAAATGACGACGACAGTTAGTTCTTTGATGCGAAGAGAAGCATTTAACGAAGTAGCTTCGTTGTCACAAGACATACAACAATGGCATTTGAACATCATTTTCCAGAATAAACTTTTGCTTAATTAAGCCAGAAATGAGGGACTTTCACTGATCCTCAAGAAAGACGTGAAACTTTCCCCAAATAGAAGAGAAAATATCTCAGCAGCGGGTACGCCGCAAGAGACAAACTACAACGACAAAAACTTATCTGCACCTGGTGTTTACAGTAAGTTAATTTGGTGCTTGCACGAAATTACAAGCCCTCCACTTCACCCCTATACATTATCGATAGATTGAATGTGCTCTAATTTTTTTACCCTGAACATCCATTGTTGTTCTTTCTTCTCTAGTTGAACGTAAAGATAAAACTTCAGTACCTCGCCACTGTGATGACCACTATACCCGCATCATTAATTATTATAAGATTAGTGATCTTGTAAAACTCTGCATACATAACCAATGAAGAACCATCAATACATAGATATTACCAAAACATTGCCTTCATCTTCATTGTGGAACGCTTTTGACTCAATGCTACCTTTCAAAGCAAAAGTTCAGGATATGGCATACCAGCCTATAACGGCAGAAGAAGAAATAAAAACTAATCAGGTTATGCATCAATAGAAACTTAATCAGATAACGAATGAGTTCTCCATCACAAAAGGTGTGGGAGGTTCTTCATCCATTGTGTGGATTGAATTAGATCCCAATAAGTGAACATGGAAGTATAAGCCAGCAACAAAATACCGTCATGGGGGAGCGGGTGAACAACAAATTATAAAACAGTATCTACAATTATATAAAACCACTGAGCAAGAAGTAACAATATTTAGATAACGGTTTTCTCTCAGCTCAAGTGAATGTTAAGACTTGGATTGGTTATTGGGTAGTGCCTACATAATAGTTTGCCGACATGTGACCAGGATGCAACCTGTAATTGGAAATGAGAAAGCATGAGAGTTAATGAGATAGAACAAAGGGGGGGCAATGTATTTATACATTTAAATTTTTTTCGCGTGCACCGCACGTGATGCTTAGAATTGTAGAGTGTTCATAGATCATTGGATTTGAGGGAATGAAAATCCACATTTCCGCAATCATAAACTTGGGTATCAAGGAAAACATAATTTGCACTGTGAACATTGTTTCCAACGTTAAAGATGCATGTGACAACATTACTGTACTTTTTAATACATGGTTCATATCTGAACTGGTCTGGTAAGCTTACTAAAAATAATCCATGCATTACTAATTTTTTGTATTGCTAATCCGTTTAAAACTCGTTTCTCTACCAAACAACCTCATACTACATATATACTCCCTCTGTTTATGTTTACCTGTCCAAATTCATCAAATTCAAATTCTAAGTGTACTTGTCCTTTTAGCAATTCAAGATAAAATTGGCTATGTTCTTCCTAATTTATCCTTGATATTAAATACCTTGTACTTTTGAAAAACCCTTCCAAATTAATTCAATTAAGTATAATTAATAAGGGTATATTTGCCAAGTTTAAATTTTCCTATTTATTTTCCCTCGATGAATTCCCCCTAATATAAGCTACAAAAGTAAATAAAAAATTAAAAAGTTAGTCGAATTGAGAGATGATTCTTTTCTAGCATAGTGGTTGTGAGTGTATTGAACGAGGTGAGGATCTAGGGTTCGTGTTTGGTTAGGCTCATTTTTTATTATGTGTTTTTTTTTAAGGGCAGTGCTCAATCCCCATTTCCCATTCCCTAAACCCTAACCCTAAACCCTTAGGAGTCGTTCGGTTGGTTTGATAAGGAGAACAATTATCCCAATTTAGGGCTATTAGCTTGTGAAGTATATAAATAGGAATTCTAATACCTTAATTGTCGTATTTTTTATACTTTAATTGGGTATAATTACTTAGTATATGTAGTAGTAATATAGATAAGCGCTATTAGCTTGTGAAGTACTTATATAAATAGGAATTCTAATACCTTAATTGTCGTATTGATAAGGAGAACAATTATCCCAATTTAGGGCAACAATTATCCCAATTTAGGGCTATTAGCTTGTGAAGTATATAAATAGGAATTCTAATACTACATTAATGTATGTCTTGATAGATCTTGGTAGAAGAATCTTGGTATAATTATACTATCGATTACTACTATCGATTGTTTTAAAAAAAAGTAGTCGTACTTAAAATTAATGTATTGTCTTGGTAGATCCTACCAAGACAATACATTAATTTCTCTTGAAGTAGAGTTGAGTAATCCTTATAAACACTAAAAGGTTTCATAAAATTTTCGATGTGGGACAAAGATTCTTGGTAAATAATCCCAGCTTTAGTTGTATAGTTTGTTATAAAATAGTTTGGACATACAACCTTTTTATGGAGTAACTAATACAAGGTCCCTTTTAACGCATCAAGATATCCAATATATAATCATCATCGGATAGTGGCCAAATCCATTTCTGATCTCAAACTCTTTTCATGTCCCGTCAATCAAATCCTTTATCAACATGACCAGTTGCGACTGAACAAGAATCGTCGATAGTGGGCTTCAATATTAGTGCAAAACAATTTTCATCAAGGTCGTCGTGCAATGCCACACCGGCTTTGACAACACAATTACTTACGGTACCGACGCAGTATTGTTGAGCAACACGTATTGAACGTTGTTTCATTCCTCTTGCTACTTTAAGGAATGTGCTTAATTGTCTTGTGACTCGATTTCAAGATCCTATTTCTAGAGTTAAGTAAGACAAGAAGAAAACATATTTTTCTTCATGCCCCCTCCGCATTCGTTATTGCTTTATACATTAGATACTCATATTACTAGTGACGACAAGTAACGCACCCCTTATCTAATCCTAACTTCCATTCTTAATAATTTCGTCAATGAGGTTAAATTGTGATTGAGTCCGGTCTGGCCACAAACGCAATTTCCATAAAAAGGGGCGATCGCTTTACAGTTGTTAATTGAATTGTTGGGGGTATAAATTGGCGACGTGTTGTATTTAGGTGTATGTCTAATCCGTAAAGGGTTCCAAAGTAGGTAATGGACAAACGAGTAATGAATCACCCAATAATAAAATGGCACGTCATTTTTTACTCCCCATTGCCAACTAAGCCCTATCGACTCCCTACTTGTGTATGTCGTAAAACGTGCAGCAGGATAAAGGCTTTCCCCACCAGTTATATACTTTCGACTATGGTTCTATTTATATGCATAGAACCTTCCATGTCTACTGCAGTACTTACCAGTTACCACACACACCAGTATAATCAGTTGCTAAATCACTGAATAGAATACAATGGAACGCAGACGTCGTGGTAATAATGCCGGGAGTCCGCTACAGAGGGCGTCTCCGAATACAGTGGAAAAGCTGGTTCGCAATTACAGTACTGATCTGAGTTCCCTCAAGTTGGAGCTATGTACTCTTCTATCCAGAATAAGGCGTGATTCCGGTGCTGACCATTTGCGAAACCTATTGAATATTGATCGTCCTCTGACAAAGATCATGGCAATTTTCATTAATCTGCCACAAGAGATTGTTGTGATCCCCGACTCGTCTACATCAGCCCGAAATAACGGTGAAGATGATAGCGACGACGACATAAGCGTACACCAGTAGGGGCTGCTAGGTGTAGTTATTGAGGTCAACGGAACTCCTGCAATATTCAACACCAGTACGACTTGTTTTCTACTGTTTTTCCTCATTGCTATGCCTTTAAAATAAAAAGAAAAAAGAGAGAGCCCTATGGAGGAGATAAGGGACTCATATCGAAAGGGCTTTGTGATGATTCCTTCTCCTACGGTTATGCCTATTTTAGCAGCACTAAGTATTAACGTCGTTTTATTTCCACGTAACTTTATGTGGATATCCTCGTAGCGTGTCCCGTTTGTTAGGTTCTAATAATGGGGCCGCTAATATTAACGGGTAATTCACAATTTCTAGCCATGTTGAACGAAATGAAGTAGCTTTTCTTTTGTACGTAGAATTGCCTTAAGCGGCGCCTCTTTTCGTTTCTATCAAAATTGGATAATCAAGTGACTAATTTTACTAATTCTCATAATTAACAACGGGGATCGGTCTGGGCCTTGGCTTATTATTCCTAATAATGGTAAGTACCAAAAAGTAAGATTATGTTACAAAACATTGTATAAATGTTGATGTATATTTAGTCTCTTATGACTCCATTTCTTACATGTTCATCACATTCCATGCACCATTAGTGGAATTAAATATCCAATTAGTTTTACGTCTTAGTGCTCCATTTAGTAAGAGACATATGTACTTAATTCACAAAGAAGTAACGACATTCTTGTAACGTTTGGACTGTAATAATGCACACTTGAACGCACTTAGAAGGGAATAATGCAATATTGTTATTTACGTGTTCTCTTTAGGACTACAATTTATTGTTTGTATGCGTTTTTTAAGAGGTCAAAAAACAACCTACAATATCACCCTTGCTTATAAATGACATAAACAAAATTCTTGGAAATAATACGTCCTCCGTCTCAAACTTTTTGTCCTGTTAGCTTTTTCACGTTACTTAAGAAATAATTAATGAGGGGGGATTTCTTGACTATTACCCTTTTTTTTTAATATTCTAAGCCTTTTTAACATGCATTTAGAACGAATTGATGATGACGAAGGGCACATACCTAACTTATCTAGTCTTAGACGACGAAGGGTACATATAGGAAATTAATTTAATTTATAAACTAATGCGGAAGAGATTTACTATATCATTTTCATTGTTCACTGTAGTCAATGGACATTTACGAAATGTCGTTTGCACTTGGAAGGTTAACTCATTGCATGGATATCGTTTAGTATAAAATTAAACATGTGCATTGGAATATACTTTTAAGTGAGCTTGCTGCCACATTGAATGTGTGGAATAGTGGGTGGAATTGATGGATGGATGATAATGTATTATTTTTTTAATTAACCGACAGAAGTAATTAAGTACTATTGCTACAGTATAAGACTTTCGAATTTTCAGGAGGCAATGAAGAGTGTAAATCATGACTCAATCTATCAAATCTGTGATCTTCAAAGATCTTCCATGTCATTATGTATTGTGTGGGAAGATCATTCACTTTACTTTTTTTTTTTTTTTGGGCAGATAAACAAGAATCTTTTCCTGTGTTTTCCGTCACCCCTTAGGTGGGATTATTGACTGCTCCATATCGGTTGGTTCAGTGCAATATATGGCCACTGTACTTGATGTTCTTTTCAGGCTTTCAGTATGCAAGATTGGGCAAGAGCATGCACTTGTCCTAGTGATGCTGCACGTTCAAGGGCACTGATACAACTCAAGAAAAGCTATGTTCCTAGGGTTATCAGTTATGGTCGGATGCAAGCTATCCCCATTGTTCATCACAAGGTCCGCTGCACAAAGTCTCAAAAAGCTTTATTGATTTAAAGCGTACTCCTATTAATCTTTTCTTTGGTCTGTGATTTAAACATTCATGTTGACGTGACGGCCAGATGGGTGCAATTGGCCGTGGCAGATGAAATTTTCAGCGGTGTAATGTTAATTGCATCATCAGGGCTAGGCTACTACTTAGACACTTATTTAAAGCGCATTAGGGTTTGTTGTTTCGAGGATTTGCAGTCGCATGCAATGTGTGCACGTATCTATTGCACCAACAATAGATCCTTTATTATTTGGACAGATATCGTTCATCGCAAAATCTAACTGTATAGTGAGTTGGCAGCCAGAATGAATGTGTGGACACGTGGGTGCGCGTGATCGAAGGAGTAACTTAATATATTGCGTGGGTGCAGCGTCGACTGTGGCAACCTCCAATGTTTTGGTTTGGCGTTTTAATGCGATGGTTAAATGCTATTGCGATTTGAGTTAAGGATTTTTTTCCTCGTTATTCGCTGTTTATAATGATAGTTTTAATTTGACAAATTAAATAGAATATCTAATCAGTTGAAAGAATGGACACGATTCCATGTTGTTACATGGAACAAAGTAACATTCAATACAATACGAATTAAACGAACAGTCCCAGCCAATTTAGGTCTTTTTTTTTTCCCCATGTAAGTAATCTGTTATTAATATACGGGATATGTAAAAGACGAAGAGTGAGTCGATAAACAAAATAACCATAGATAACGTGTCTAGTGACGTTTAATTAGAAAAGTGTTAAATGAGGAGTAAAATTAAAAAAAAAAAAGAATCTGTTTTCTTAGAAAAGCAGCTATTGGGATTTGACGAGCAGCTATTGCTAAGCACAATTTTTCATCAGTGTTAATAGCCCAATATAAAGTAAAGTAAACCCCAACTTAGTTGAACAAACATTTCAGATTATAAATGATTAGTGAAACGTATTTCCTCGTGCAATAGACTGCAACTCCCTCTCATATTTTTATCATGTATGTCATTTTCTTAATTTACTCCCTCTTGTAGTGACATGTTGTTTACTGCTCAACCGCTTTATATTTGAAAATACAGTTATACTCCCTCCGTTCCAAAATGGTTGTCATAGTTCGGATTCCGAGAGTCAAACGAGTTTAACTTTGACCTTAGTATTTTCATATGTCTTTTAAATATTTTGAATTATTAATTATTGTGACTTATAGTATTTTTTATGTAGTTTCTAAATATATAAACATCGTTACAAAAACTTAAAGATTATGAGCCCGTTTAGGTGAGCTTAAAAATGACTTATAAGCTTATAAGCTCATTAATATATATTTGATAACATCAATATTTTTGGACTTATAAGCCATAAGTTGCTTAAAAGCCACTTTTTGAGTAAGTTTAGTCACTTTTTGACTTATAAGATACTTAAAATAAGCTGCTTATAAGCTCACCCAAACAGGCTCTATATGTTTAAATTCACGGTCAAAATAAACTCGTTTGACTCTCGAAATCCGAACTATGACACCTACATTGGAACGGAGGGAGTAGTAAGGAAAAAAGAGAAATACATCAACCGTCATTGGAAAAAATATGGTTTTAATGTGAGTTTCTTTACGGCTACGTATCGGTCACTTTTAGTAAATTATTCTTATTTCTTATTTAAATCTTAAAATATATGAGTAATTAAATTCATTGTAAGTTGATGTACGGTAAATTGGACTGCACGTCTAGGTAGTTCTTGGTAGTTGGAGCTTCATTGATAGTCCGAATTTAGACATAAAGCACCGTATAATTTTACTAACAATATACTTAATGTTTGTTTCGATTGTTACATCTTACTCGTACTACGGTAGATTTAAAAATCTCTCATTTTTTGTGACGTGGATGGGCGATGTCTTTACTTATGTTGATTAAGATGGGGGTACAGATTCGATATAGTGGACAAGAGATAAATGCATCAACCAAGATTGGAACGGCACGTCACTCTTACTCGACAGTGCCAATTTAGCCCTTGGGCCTCCATTCTGTATATTACGTAAAACGTGCAGGGTGCGATGAATATAACTCCGTTCTAGGCACCTTTACTATATGTCTGCGTTTACTGCGCTGAATCGGTTTGTATCCCTGGCTATAATTACTCCTAGACTTCCTTATCATCTTCCTCATATAAAAGAAGCATCTCATCAGAAGTTGATCTCAAGTTTCCATCAGAAACATTATATTGCCTTTCTCATAAACTCCTCTTATAAGAAAGTAATCTTGATTCTTCTTTGTACTGTTCGCATTTGATCCTGCCTCCATGATCCCAGAGCTGTAGCTCTATTCGTATTCTATATATGGTGTTTCATAAAACTGAGTATATAGTACCTTTGGTCACTCTCATTCCACGACCTAATTGTTACTTTATTGATATGGTTTGCGTCCCCGGAGTCATTAAACTTGATGGGGATCATACTGACACTCGTCGGAATGTCTTTTTCGTGGCATGTGCACTTATTGAAGTGTAGTTTACAAATCTAATGCAAGTCTCCATTTATAGACACATGCTGATGGATAAACTATTGCTGTAACTATGCATTAGTCAGATCCAATAGTAGTAAAGAAAAGATGGGTAATGGAAGTCTTCAATGAATAGTAGATGCATTGACACTCACAGTAATTCTTTTACAACAGGAATAACTCTTTTCGGTATACTAACAATTGTATAGCCTCTTCCAACTTGTGTGTGTGTTAGCATAATATTATCAAGAACCACACCGCCGTATATTCGAACTTCAGCTCCTTATACCCGGAAGGATTTGGTTATTTACATTTCACTACATACATGGACTAGTGGTGCAATCATATATGCAAACATCTGAATACCTATGCAGAGAGTGTTGCACAACGCTTCTAAGCTATTTTGGAAGGGAGTTCCTGGACTGATCATAGTGTAATGAAATCCTTGGTTCAGTTACATCCAAAGTACTTTAAGCAAAATGGACGATAAAAGACCAAGATACAATCCATATCGTCTAAGCAACGAGAGGGAACTCCCTAAACTACCAAAGGATCATTTGCCTTCGTGACAAGAGGATCACAAGGGATGCCACTATAATTTCCACAACTATCCACATAAATACTTGATGAATCCACCGCAATGATCCTAATAATTCTGGTAACTAACATATATATTGTATTTACTAAATTTAACAGTTTTCATGGTTTTCTCTTGACATCATTCAAAATGTCATCGAAGTACTTCTTAAGTAAAAATAATAATCTAGATCTTGATATCCATTTGCTTTAACAGTTCGTCTTTCTCCGATCCACGTTTTACTATGGGTGCTTTGAAACTACTAATTTAAGTATAACCGATCTGAAGAGCTATCACCATCACAGTTGCTTCAAACTAGAGATAGCCATCATCGTAATAGTAGGATTACACCTTTCTTGAAAATCACTGCAGTAGTAGGATTAATCATTTGTCAAAGAATACATTTATTTAGAATGCGTGCCATTCAACGGGCACCGAAGGCCAATTCCCGTTTCACTCATTCAACCTGCGTTTTGAATGCGCACCAACCCCATGGAGAAATTTTGTTACACACTACCTCAACCCGACTTTTGACCTGAACGAGGCAAATCTTACATCCTGCCCTATCCCTACGAAGATAGCTTTTCCTGAGTTTTACTGTTGCCGTCCACTCGTAAAGCATCAACAAGACAAGTGCATGCTCTCGCCGACGTGTATACGTTGAAAATCCGGAAAGTAAATACCCTAGCCACTGCAACTGACCATTTTTTTTTTGACGCCCCTTTCTTATTTTCATCGGCAGGTGGGTGATGCAGGCCACACCACAGTGCAGATTCCTGCAAATCCCTCAAAAAAGGAAAACGAAAGATCTTTCAATACTCGGTAACGCAATCTCACTGACGCTACTTTCTTCTTTTCATCAGCAGGTGTGTGATGCAGGCCACACCACAGAAAAGATTCCTGCAAATCCCTCGAAGAAGGAAATTGTAAGATCTTTCAATACTATACATAATGACACGGACGAACACAGAAGATAATAGATTTGATGTATCGAGTCTTGATGGCCTATTTTGTATCTTGCGTATTCGATTATATTGTAATGTAGCAGTATTAATTACTTCCGTCTTCTGTATCTTGCATTTCGTGCTCCATCTCCATCTGACTATAAGACGCATAAACGAATCCGGCGCCAAAATGGGGTGCTCAAATATATTGTAACAAAAATGGGTATATCGGCACAATTTGTGACAAATTAGTTGACGCCTTAGTAAGATTCATTTTCATTTGTCACAAATTAGTTGTCGCAATAGCTGAAAGTGTCAACTGATTCGTGATGGAGGGACTTAAAGTCAAAGCAATATAGTTATGACGGCGCCTTTTTATTGACCATTCCATGTTTAACTTGACATACGGGCCATGATATATCGAAAGTTAGAACATCGTGTAGGTATAAGTATTCTTCAATTCTTTCTTTTGTTCTAAATATAAAATACTCCCTCCGTCCCAACTTAATTACCACTTTAGGAGAAATGGTTTGTCACAAATTAGTTGTCTCCTTAGGATCTCAAGGATAAATTTACTAGTTTTTCCCAACTATACCATTAATAGTAAAACAGAATTCCAAAAAAGTTAATAATCAAACATTAAATAAGGAGAACATAGTAAAATATACACCTTATTTAATGGTAATCATAATATGAGTGAAAAAGTTGAAGGTGACAACTAAAATGGGACGTAGGGAGTATTTATCAATAAGATTTGATGTAGTATCAAAAGGGCAACAATGTAGGATTAGTTAGGTGAACCTTAGAAATTTTTTGATTGATAATCATCCATAAAGTTGAATTGTTACTAAATTAGAGAATGTTTCATTATTTTTGTGACAGACCAAAATTGAAAACCTGCCAAACCAAAACCCTGAACACCCCTACCATCAATATTCCACTCTTGTGCAATCTTATAAAATCCAACATTTTTTCCATACACCCTCCACATATATCCTCCCACTTATTTAGGCTCGGGCTTTATCCTCTTCTTGTTCTTCTTGTCTTTCACTTAACAAAAATATAGTTGTTCCCTTCAAAATCTCAAAATATGGGCAAGGTGTATGTTGTGTTTAGCGGTAAAAAGCCGGGTATATACCTTACATGGGAGGAGTGTGCTCCAAATGTTATTGGCGTGAAGCAGAACTACTACAAGTCATATAGTTCCCTAGAAAAAGCTAGAAAAGCTTACATTGAATTTCAAAAGCTCAACAAGCAAGAAGCTGAAGAAGGAGAAGGTTCGTCCAGTGGTATTTTAGATGCTATTGTAATTGGAATATCAGTGGGCATGAGGATATCAAACAATTGATCTTCTATGTAATGTATGTATGACTAATAATTAATGAATGATGCAGTTGGTTTTGGTTTGTTATACTTGTCTAGTATAAAACGTTTTACTTTCGTGACATATTTGCGATGTGGTAATTAAGTTATCATTGTGGAAATTGTAAACAATTTACCAATATCTGTAACACTGGTTGCATACACGGAAATAAATAATATATATATATATATATATATATATATATATATATATATATATATATATATATATATATGGATAATATGCATTTAAGATAGGTAATGTTGCAGTTTTTTTGTCATTCTCCACTTTTACACGTCCCTCACTAAATCATTAAGGAGAATGATTTATTAAACATTATATTTTATCCCTATTTATGTCTTGACTGAATTTGAATTATGAGATGAGTGTATAACAAGCCCTCCACTTCACCCCTATATATTTTCGATAGATTGAATGTTCCCTAATTTTTTATTACCTGAACATCCATTGATGTTCTTTCTTCTTTCGTTGAACGTAAAGATATAACTTCACTACCTCGCCACTGTGATGACCAATATGGCAATATACCCGCATCATTAATTATTACTCCTATAAGATTAGTGATCTTGTAAAACTCTGCATACATAACCAATGAAGAACCATCAATACATAGATATTACCAAACATTGCCTTTATCTTCATTGTGGAACGCTTTTGACTCAATGCACCTTTCAAAGCAGAAGTTCAGGATATGGCATACCAGCCTATAACGGCAGAAGAAGAAATAAAAACTAATCAGGTTATGCATCAATAGAAACTTAATCAGATAACGAATGAGTTCTCCATCACAAAAGGTGTGGGAGGTTCTTCATCCATTGTGTGGATTGAATTAGATCCCAATAAGTGAACATGGAAGTATAAGCCAGCAACAAAATACCGTCATGGGGAGCGGGTGAACAACAAATTATAAAATAGTATCTACAATTATATAAAACTACTGAGCAAGAAGTAACAATATTTAGATAACGGTTTTCTCTCAGCTCAAGTGAATGTTAAGACTTGGATTGGTTATTGGGTAGTGCCTACATAATAGTTTGCCGACATGTGACCAGGATGCAACCTGTAATTGGAAATGAGAAAGCATGAGAGTGACTGAGATAGAACGAAGGGGGGACAATGTATTTACTCCTACATATTTAAATTTTTTACGCGTGCACCGCACGTGATGCTTAGAATTGTAGAGTGTTCATAGATCATTGGATTTGAGGGAATGAAAATCCACATTTCAGCAATCATAAAATTGGGTATCAAGAAAAACTTAATTTGCAAAGATAATGCAAGTCATTGCAGACGCATTACTGACCTAAAGAAAAATATTATATTCCAGCTGTTAATGCTCCTGATGTCCTGGTGAGACAATCTATTTATGTCAATGAGTCTAAGGCACGCTTGAAGCGTGATAGACCACTCGGTTCCAAAAGATAAGTCCTTGAAAAAGGAAAGGAGCAAATATTTGAGATGGTCAAATAAGGAGGCAGGGCTCTAAAATAGCCCACGACATAACACTTCATAAAACCTACATTAGTAGAGGTTCAGGAACCTGAAAATTTATGCATGTGAAGAGATCACAATATGTTATGTCGGATTGGGAACTGAGATATGAAAGTATCGTCGACGATATCTTACATATATTATAAAGCTCAATATTATATGATTATGAGGATCTTGAGCTTAAGTCTGTTAGGAATACAGACATGAAATTATTGGCCAAAAATAGCAAAACGCATTCAAGCAAAAGTTGGTTTCACTCGAGTGACGTGAAGTTCTTGGACCTATAGTCCAAACACCTTAAGGTGCAAAGCCAGTGATGTACAAAGATATTTTTGTGCAAAAATTTTGATAATAATAAGTCGTTAAATATAAAGTACGACTTGAGACACAAAGATATGACATTGATTATATAGAGCTATATTCTCTTTTGGTGGATGCAATCACCTTCGGGTATGTTATATGTCTGGCAGTGCATGAAAGACTTGATATGCGTATGAATGTTGTAATAGCCTTTTATATGGCTCATTGAGCAGCAATATATTTATCCTTGACGGATTCAAAATCCTTGAAGAATGTAAAGGTTCCCGGGAAACCTATTCAATGAAGCTTCATAAATATTTATACGGATTAAAATAATCCGGCCACATGTGGTAAAATTGCATTTGCGAGCTTCTTGATATTGAAATATTATATTTTAATGAAATTGGTGCGTTGAAGTATCTTACCAAATATACTCCACTTGTTATAGCTTTTGTTATAAGCTTATTGGTAAGATTTAGTTCTTCCTCAATGCGAAGACATCGGAAGAATACATGGTATCTACTTGATCCACAAAGTCCGATATCAACTTGGTATTTATTTGTTGTGGTAGAATACGTATATTGTGGAATTTTCTAAAATCAATTGTAGTTGCTACATCTTCAATTTATGAAGAGATAATAGCCATGCTTGAAGCTATGCGACAATATTGGCGACTGATATCAAGGACTCTACATATTCAGCAACGATGTGGTATTTCTTTGAAGACGAGGATCCCAATAATATTATATAAAATATTACATGGATAGTTCAGCTAAAAGGAAGATACAACTGATGAGACAAATATTCAACAAGATTCCTTTTCAGTCGTGATCTTCAAAAAGAATGATGAAGTTAATGCTGAAGAATTCACTCCAGTGATAGTTTGGCAGATCTGTCCACTAAGTCATTGCCAATCTCAACATTTGAGAAGCTTATTTACAAGTTGGAATGTGTCATCTCCAAGATATTGAATGATGTTTTCATCAGGGGGAGTAAAATACGCGCTGCACTCTTTTTCCCTTAACAAGGTTTTATCCCACTTGGGTTTTACTTGTAAGGTTTTTAATGAGGCAGCTCTAAAGGCGTATTAAAGGAAGTGTGTACTCTTTTCCCTTCACTGGGCTTTTTCCCACCGGGTTTTTCCTAGTAAGGTTTTAACGAGGCACATCACCTTCAAAATGGTCATCCAAGGGGGAGTGTTGTAAATCCATGTATTTGTGTTAATGTGGATGACCACTACTCACCACTAACTTATGATTTACTACCCCACTTTCTCATACTTAATTCCTCATTTAGTCACCTATTAATTCTTGTAACCTTTGGAATGACTTGTAACTTCCTATGTATTGGTGTCCTATAAATAGATGACACTTTAGTTTGTCTATGAAAGACACTTGAAACACTTTGAGAATAATACAAGTTCTTCTTTCTACTCTAATATATTTTGTCTTGTTCTTGCACTACTTTACTATTAGTTTTAAAACAGGTTACGCGTTAATTTTAACACGTACATGCACCTCAATAGTATACATGATACATTGATACTCGAAAATAAGTCAAGATCCAACATATGATTTAATATATTAGAAGTACTCAGCTAGACCACATACATATAACTATCTAGCTTTATAAAATTTGGTAGTATCTAGTCAGCTTCTCAGAGGTTCATAGATCAAAAGATTTAGATTTTCCTCCCAAATTACGGCTAGATCATTCCCTCTGTGTTTCAGAAAATTTATTCAATTCATTGCAAATGCGCCAATAGCCTTATTTCTATAACACGTCTATTAATGAACTGGAATAGCTGCTAGCGGCACTCATTCAGAAGAAATATAATAGTAGCATACCCAGCCATTTAACACAAAATTTCGATGCTTGAAAAGATATCAATGACAAATTAAAAGAACCATCCATAATCTTGCATGTAGTCATCCCCATGAAACCGCAATTCCGTACATGATTTCCAATGCAGGTTCTTGAAGCAAGAGCTTCTGCACGTACGCGGCATTCGACTGGCACCTCGCTCTTATGAGCAGAAGGCGGATCTCGCTTCGTATAGCTACCAAGTACTCGCTTGACTTTTGGATGCGTGTCCTTTGCGAAACTGGAGACAGTGGTTGGATACTATCCATATTTACCCTGAAATTACAATGTAGAGTTATAGTAAATAGATTGTAAGGTATTGAAAAATATCTATAATATAACCTCATTTGTCTGTTGGCACGTAACAATTTGCAGAAGTTTGAATGCAGAAAATAAGTTTTTTTTACTCCGAATACCTAAGCGTACCAACATTGGATTTCATAAGTTGAATCAGGAGCGGCAGCACTTCTTGGAATTGATTTGTAGATTTAATAGCTGATATCTAATTGTAAGACCAATCACCAAGAAGTGGTACCGCTGCTGATCCAACTAAGATTAACATACTCTACTCCTTCGTATATTTGCTTACAATTAAGATTTAATTTCGTTGTAACAGGAAATAGGGGAGGAAGAGGAGAATGAACCTCACCGAGTGCTTAATTTAAGTATTACTTTCTGTCTGTGTAGTTTCACTGGTCATTCTCCCATAATAAATACTAAGTGAAGAATTGGTCAAAGTATCAACAGTAGCTATCGTGCGGTCAAAGAACTGCCATAAAGCCAGTCAAGTATACACGGGCGTCTTTATGCTGTGGCCTTTTTTTTTTTTTTTTTTTTTTTACTATGCCTCTTACGTTGGAAGTAATGTTTGACTGCATCCGTTATATTTTTGTGGTCTCTACGGTAAATTGCACCACCCTATTCCTTGAACAATAATATTTTGACCGTTAACAAAATGGAAACGTTTCACCAGTCATACAAACTGGCAGCGGAAATCAAATACGCCCAAAAATATTTTTGCATTAACACCGATGATTTGGCGTGTTAGTTAATGGCCTTTGGGTACTCTTTGCTGTCGTATAAGTATACAAAGTGGTGTTCGCACATAGACACAGTCACACAGACGCCAACATATTGGATATGAACTACTCGTGATTCAAATCAAATATAAATACTAAACGTCTAGTTAATAAGAGAGTATAAAGAGACGGTTTCAGGCCAAACAGAACCTATTCAGTCATATCATATTACTACAAAATTGGGAATCACCAATATAAATATGTGAACGAAGTTTTCGCCCAGAGGCAGACCTAACAATCGTATCGTATAAAAAATGTAGATATCGCATCGTTTGACCTTAGACGTCATGAATATGAAGTGTCGATCTTTGAATTATAAGGGCCTATTATAATCAACTATGCACGTGATATCATATTTTGATGTTTGCTCTATATGTTGATATGAAGTTAGGACAAAATTTGTCACATGTTGTGGTTGCCTTTAGTATCTTGTCTTGTTGTTTATCTTTAATATTGGGCTTACATACCAAGACGGACTATTAAACACTTTTGATGGCGTCATTTTATCTAGGTAGACAATGTCCAATTATACGCAGGAGGGAACCTTCTAAACAAATCGGTTCTTCTTTATGCGATGGAAAAAGGCACACAAACGTTTACACCACCAGGTCAAGGCATCTCTCCTATTGGATAGGCTTCCAATGAATATGTAGTAGGTATCGATCCGACAGAGCACTTAATCGCCTTTCTATGGAGTAACTAATACAAGGTCACTTTTAACGCATCAAGATATCCAATATATAATCATCAGCGGATAGTGGGCAAATCCATTTCTGATGTCAAACTCTTTTCATGTCCCGTCATCCATATCCTTTATCAACATGACCAGTTGCGTCTGAACAAGAATCGTCGACAGTGGGCTTCAATATTAGTTCAAAACAATTTTCATCAAGGTCGTCGTGCAAGAATTATGGAAACTGCACTTGCTTCACATGAGAATTTTGTTAATGAAGGTAAGATTTCAATGGGCTGTATTTTATTCAACTTACTCACCTCAGTTGTGTACGTTATTTGAGACATTCCACCTCAGCAAAAAACTCATTAGTATGTTACTGGTACATTGTTGATAAAGTTAGAACCACGAAAAAAGAAAATTGAAGTAAATATATATGCATGATTAAAAAATAAGACGTTAATATAGTACTAACTCAAAAATATTGAGTAATTAGTATTTCTGATCACTAAGAAATAGCAGTTTTATTGGTCGTCAATATGTAATTCATTTTTGTTAATTAAACAAATTATTTAAATATTTTTCTAATTAAATATGAATTTTAAAGGAAGATGACTATGTAGAAAAAATCGAAAATGACTTATCTTATAGCTAATGACGTAGAACTTCATTCAAATAGCTAAACTTAAAAAGAAAAAGAAATAGTTGACTCAAAAGTAAGAATAGCAATAAAAAGATGAACTTGGAAGAAGTTGCCCAGCTACGTCCAAATTGGAGTCACGTAATGGTTAATATTCCATAATGGTGTTGCCCTAAATATTATTACCATATTAGTCTTGCAATTAATGATTCCAAGAACAATAAATATTGACTATAAGGTTACCATTTTTAATTTTATTTTTATTTAAATAAATGGGACCCATAAGTCCACTTGTCAAATAATTAAGTGTCTCACACAATTATGACATGGCGTGTGAGACTCATAATAAAATTTCTCGATATCCTCATAGCGTGTCCCGATTGTTAGGTTCTAGTAATGGGGCCGCTAATATTAACGGGTTTTTCACAATTTCTAGCCATGTTGAATGAAATGAAATCGCTTTTCTTTTGTATGTAGAATTGCCTTAGGGCATCTCCAACAAGGGCACCATTTTTTACCCCAAATTTTACACCAAAATGGTGTAGCACCAAATTTACTCCAACAATAACGCCATTTTTTACACCAAAAAAGAATATTCTTTTTATATTCTTCTCTCTCCTCTATATTATATTATTATCTTCTATTTAAATTTTGTTTTCTTCTTTCCATTAAATAAATTTTATCTTTTATTTCTTTTTTACATATTCATTACATATAATTTTATTTCTTTTACATATTGTTAATTCAGGCAAATACATTACTCAAGCAAGATTCGAATTTCAAAAAGGTTTTAAATTTGATCATGTGTGGAATATGATGAAAGATTTTGGGAAGATCAACGATGGAGATGAGGGAAGAAAAAAATCAAGGAATGATACCTTTGCATATGTATCATCAGAGTCTGAGGCTCCTACTCCCGATTCTCCCATAGTATCATCTCCTAACTTATCATCATTTTCACTAAATTTAAATGAGGATGTTGCAAGTGGTTCCACATCTTTACAGCGACCTTCTGGGGCGAAGAAAGCAAAAATGAAGAGGAAAATTGATGACAACTATATCAAAATGGTCACTGATCATACTGCTTAGCTTGTTGCGTCAATGAACGAATCAAATGAGGCAAAAACTGAAGCCTCAAGAGTAAAAAAGGAAGCTGCAGCAGTAAGAAGATATGCTGAAGAAAACAAAGTTTTGTTCATGGATATGAGTTATATTACCAATCCAGCTATTCGTGAACATATTTTACAAGAACAAACAAGAATATTGGAAAGAAGAAGTCAACAAATTCCACAGCCACATCCACAACCACAACCACAACAATCCCTTGCCCCATTCACTCAGTTCTTCAATGACTTTAATGTACAGACGGCCTACCTGATTACTAAATAGTTGTTTGTTATTTAATGTTGTTTCAATTTTATTGTATTTTAATTTAATGCATTTTAAATTCTGATGTATTTTTAATTTTAAAATATTTTTATGTAATGTACTTTCACTTTTAGCAACATCTTATATTTTATAGTTGCACTCTTTTTTATGGTTAATATTTTTTAAAATTATAGTTATAAAATTAACTTTTACAAAATTAATTTATAAAACATTATATTCTAAAATTATGATGTAAAGTTAATATTATGAAGATATTAAAAAATGATTAAATATAGGTAATATATTTAATTAAAGGGTTAAACAATAATAATAATAATAATAATAACAATAACAATAAAAATAATAACAATAATAATAATAATGAAATAATAATAAAATAATGAGTGAACAGTAAATGGTGTGATGAATAGTGTCACACCAAATTTGGTGCGGCACTATTCACATCACAACAAAATGGTGCAAAAAATGGTATCAAATAGTGCTTGTTGGAGTTGAATTTGCACCATTTTTAACACCATGTTGAATGAAATGAAGTCGCTTTTCTTTTGTACGTAGAATTGCCATAAGCGGCGGCTCTTTTCGTTTCTATCAAAATGTGATAATCAAGTGACTACTTTTACTAATACTCATAATTAACAACGGGGATAGGTCTGGGCCTTGGCTTATTATTCCTAAAAATGGTAAGTACCAAAAAGTAAGCTTATGTTACAAAACATTGTATAAATGTTGATGTATATTCAGTCTCTTACGACTCCATTTCGTACATGTTCATCACATTCCATGCACCATTAGTGGAATTAAATATCAATTAGTTTTACGTCTTAGTTCTCCATTTAGTAAGAGACATAAGTACTTAATTCACAAGAGAAGTAACGACATTCTTGTGACGTTTGGACTATAATAATGCACAGTTGAACGCAGTTAGAAGGGAATAATGCAATATTGTTATTTACGTGTTCTCTTTAGGACTACAATTTATAGTTTGTATGCGTTTTTTAATAGGTAAAAAAAAACCTTCAATGTCACCCTTGCTTATAAATGACATAAACAAAATTCTAGGGGGTGTTAACTTTTACACGTCAATTAAGAAATCATTAATGAGGGAGGGATTTCTTGACTATTACCCTCTTTTAATCTGCTATGTTATTTGAACAATTATAATACTCCATTAAATAACAAGTGAGATTTTGTTATTTTCAAGAATTTTACTGCAATGGGTAAGGAGGAGAAATAATTTGAGACGGAGGGGGTAGGTTGTTGGAGGGAAGATTTAGAGGGAAAAATTTGATGTATGTGGGGAATCGAAGCGGCAATAAGGGCGAAATTATTATAGACAAATTAATTGAATTATCACATAAGTACATCAACATAAATATAACGCCACTGGTTACAGTACAGATAAGCATGGCATACTTTCCCTCTCTTTATTTTGATTTTATTTTATATAATTTTGGTGGGAAATAATGGGCGGGAAGTAATTCGCAACTTTTTCGTACACGCGGAGACAAATAACACCCCTACAACTTACTAGTATCTTTCAAAGGAGCTTTCTAGCGCGTAGCTCTATTAATGGATGAACTTATGAAATTCGGGGTCACCATGTCCAATACCTACATCGTCAAAGGCTTTGTGGTATTTTTTTGTTCAACACATTACTCTTCTTAATTATTTTTCAGGCTTCCGTATATTTATGAAGGATACACACTAACCGTAGTACCTGTATGTTTACTGACAGTATCTGCCTGCGAAGTCTGTTCTTTATATTCCTGCTTCAGCACAGACTTGTGTCCTTGACTTTCATGGGAGAACATGGACGGTTGCAGCTGCTATCGGTGAAGATAAACAGAATAAGTTGGGCCGTGGATGGAAGTATTTTGCCAACGACAATGATTTAAGGGTGGGAGATCGGGTTGTCTTTCAACCGGTGAAGTGTTCAGAAAAAGTTTGTACGTGCAAAGTTGAAATAGTCCGTGGATTAGAATCCAGCGAGGCTCTGCTTAGAAGGGGATGTGACAAAGGAACCTCTAATAAGCGGTGCAAGGCTTGAAATGTCTCCTTAATTAACTAGAGTACTATGTTTCTCTTTTCATTTCCAATTGTTTCCCTTTATTTTATTTTATCGAAATAAAAAATGTCTTTACGTTACCCTTAGACGGCCGAGATGAGCCTACAAGAGAAGATTGCTTACTACGAGCGCACCGTTTATCTTAACATTGAGAAAGAAAAGGAAGTAAAGCGTGTCAAGGATGAAATTGAACTTTTGGAGAAGAGAAGACTACGCTTACTTGGGACAAAGCTGAAATACAAGGAAAAGGAGAAAGAACGAGCACAAAGATTGCAAGATGAATCCGCGAATGCTCTTTTAAATGACAAGGACTTCTTAAGGATGAGTCAGCTGCATCATATAAAGAAAGAAATTATATCTGTTCAACCAGAGCAGAACATGGGTTAGTGAGCTCGAAAAGCAAAGTGTGTCGCTGAGATGCTAGTACGTTGTTGATTTTTTGTGAATTTTTGTTAGAACAAAATCTTCTAGTATCTAGTCTATCGACTAAATTATGCACACATTATCCACATGAATCATTTTAGGCTATGTTGCGTAGATCATCCGACAGTGCAGTCGGATGCATTTCAGTGATTCAGATGTAGGGTGTTGTTGGATGATCCGACGCTAGTTCAATGTCATTTTGGATGATTCGGGCAACCTGGGGTTTAGGCGGGGCGCTTTAAGGTTGTGTTTTGTTTCAGATTTACAGTATAACGTTGTTTATTGGCATACCTGTTTATTTCTACTATACGAATTTTAATCTTGGGTAGTTCCTAACACTATGTGAAAGAATTGACATCAGTTGTCCGTGGATGCGCAAACGTAGTAGGTGCCAAATATACTCCATTAAAGGAGCTTCCTTGTACGAGACACGTCATAATGAAGATTTTCGTAGTTGCGGATAGCGCAGCTACAATGTTCTACTTCGTAATTATAGACAGTACAAGTTTGTTGCTTCGACTGTTGCGTTGCGTACAATAATTACAACAAACGCGTACTTGAAATTTAAACCGCTTTACAAAACTCGATAAAGTCTTCATCAACTGATGTTGTGTAGCTGTGATAGGACTTAATGCTGAGCTAATGGAGTTCCATTGAGAGGCATTCCAACCTGTTCATTTTTTTTCTTTTTGGGAGATAATCCTGCTTCCACATTAGTTAGTTCCCTATCCTTGGTTGTGTTTGGGAGATAATCCCGCATCCACATTAGTCAACACTTTCGCAAGCCCCAACATATTTCGCGTGCATTTATGTATGACATTTGATAATACCTTAGGGCTCGTCTATAAACCAAATTCTAAGATAATAATCAACGAGCCGAATTGTCAACCAAACAAATTGAACTAAGTATCCACATCTGACAACCACCTTCCATTAATTTGTAATATTCTGACTCTTCATATTACATTTCTCGAAAGTAAATACCCAACTTACATAACCACAAAGAGCTAAACTAGAGGAAAATGGCAAGTGAATGGGTGAAGACGATTCGCTCATCTCCTGGTTCCCATTGAAAATAGCCTCTACATACAACAAGCATGATGCTCTGGTAATTCTATTTAGATTACGTCAATAATCTTCTTCTTCTTCTTCTTCTTCTTCTTCTTCTTCTTCTTCTTTTTATCAATTTATAAACATGTATGGATGTATAACTTCGACACAATTCTGGCATGATAAATTTCCAAGTATCTTCCAACTTGCATTAATGAGGATCTCCCTCCTACTTCGGTCATAGCAGTTCTCCAATGTCGTGGGAAGGAGTGGAAAGCAACTCTTATTGGTTATGGTCGACGAAGACTCGTTAAAGGTTGGAAAGATTTTGTCGTCGATAATAAACTGAAAATAGGGAGTCTTGTTTTTTTTGAACTTGTTGAAGCTTCAACAGAGGGTGTGGTCTTCAGAATTTTAATCGATGAAACCATCGGTTGAACATGGAGCCTAGGATCAGATGTTTAGAGAATCATTCGTAGTTTGATTAAAATCTTGTTTTGTGTCACTACCTTTTGTTTGCTAATGTATATGTGAAGTGGAGTAAGGATCCGGACCCTGTTACACGATATCTTTTAACAATATATATTGCTTTATTCGGCTGCACAACTACCAATCGTGAATTGATGAGACTCGCCTAGCAACGACATACATATCTCTATTACATTTTTAATCTCGCCTTGCAACGAAATTTATCTCTATAACTCTATTACACAATTTTACTACTAAGATATTAATTAATAGTATTGGTGCTAATGAATTTGGTGTTATAGGGATATATTAATAACCGTATAGCCAATAGGGTCCATATTGTTAGTTAGATTTAATTCTTAAATAATTTCAAAGCCTACGTCGTATGAATTCCTTAACGATCGAAACGTTTATGTCACACCAAAATTGGGTTCGAACCAAAGTGTGTTTGGATCACCAAAACTTCAAATATTTTACCACACGTCCACAAAAATGCATAAATACAACGAGGGAAGACTGCTACTCCTATTTAATGGGTGGATACGATTTGATGTCGAGAATAAACTGCAAAACGGGAATGCGGTCATATTTTGAACTTCTTAAATCTTCGAAGATGGTGGTGTCTTCTGCAGTAGTTGTTAACGCCAGCTAAGCCATCAGTTGATTAAGCAGCCTATGACGAGGAGGTTGAGAACGCGTTTAGTTTAAGATCATGTTTTGTGTTTATTCCTGTTGTTTGCTAATTACAATCAAAACTACTACTCCCTCTGTCCCAATTTATGTGTCACACTTTCCTTTTTGGTCTGTCCCAAAAAGAATTGTCACATTTCCTTATTTGTCGACTATTTAATGCACTATCTCTATTTTACGCCTATTGACCCTACTTACTTTAAAAGCTACCAACAACTTTTTGATTACTCCAATCTTCTCTCTTACTTCTTCAAACGAACTTATGTGAAAGCTGAACTTGGACAACTATATAATGATAGTGGAGCGCATCTTTTACTTGCACTGGTCGTGCTAAAACACTAGTGTTGCACAAGCCGTATAGTTCTCGTACGTAACAAGAAGCCTCAGTTTTCTACTTTCTTTTGAATCCGATAGGGTAGGATATGCCTAGTTGTAGGTACGACTCAAACAACAGCAAGTTATCGCGACGCAAATCTTGCTGTAAATAGCGGGAATGGCGTTTGGCGGTTCAAGTTATGGGTATATGTGCATATCGATCAGATAAAAAAGCTGATTCATCATTAAATTGAACAGTGCCATATGTAATGATAAGATCTTCACATATACTCCACCGACCCCCCTTGCGTCTATAAGGGGTTGGGTCCTAAAGCACTATTAGCACACCTGTTGAATCTCATATTTTGTTCCTCGGAGTCAAATAAAAATGGCAAAACAAAGAAAGGGTAAAGGAAATTATAAATGTTATGTTGTTTTCAGGGGATTGAAGCCTGGAATATATAGTAGCTGGGAAGAAAGCGCACCCCTGGTCACTGGTGTCAAAAAATCCCTCCACAAAGGCTTCAACGATGAGGATGAAGCTAAGGTAGCCTATGAAAAGTTTAGGAAACTGTTCCCAAATGATTTTTCGGCGAATACTGAAAGCTGTGATGGAGAAGAAAATGTTCCTTGGGAGATGTTAGCTGTTCTTTTGTTAGGAATTAAGATTGGCATGAAACTAGCTGAGAAGGCTTAAAATCCATACCTAAGGCGTGGGATGGAATGAATTACTATGTTTAAGGTTTAAGCCCCAAGTCCTTGCTAGTGTTTTTATTACTGTGTTTACATATCGTGAAGCATACATACCAAATATGTAAGGGTTTGTTTTGTTCTTGTGGGCGAACCAACGACCTTTTGTGTAGCCACATTGTAAACTTATGTATGGTCAACCAATGTATTTATTTTGAAGCATATAGTGGTGATTATGTGATGAACCTGTTCCACGTACACGAAAAGTATAATTACGACATTAATTGCTAATGCAGAATCAAAGCACTGGTACGACGACTCTCGTTCCATTTTCCAAATGAGTACAATGGCTTG